>JABFAK010000400.1:0-109774 GCA_013266265.1 Fusarium sp. NRRL 66182
CTAGCTGTGCACCTATTGCTTGCCGCAAGAGCTGCGTTGCTGACTAACCAAACCCGGCCACTACCCTCATAGGTTTCGTGGTAGACTGCCGGCGATAGCTTCACAACGACTAACTCGCCAAACACCTGCTAAAAGTAACAAGGCATCTTCCCTGTCAAGAAAAAACATTCGTTTGTCCTTGTTGACCATGTCTACTCACCTCTCGCCCCACGACACGTTAGAAACTGCGTCCTGCTCAACACGAGGAAGCGAGAGAAAGCGAAAGCGTTCCATCTCTGGATCGCAACCTGCACGCGAATACGGACTAATGCGCGATACAGGCGAGCGCGATGCGGCAAGATTCGTCGGAAGTGGCAGTGGTATACACTACATCCGCGCTGTTCACTCAAGACTGGCCAAAAGATCTGCATCGAGGACCACAGAGATCAACACCCTCATCCCTGGAGAAGACGACCAGCTGCGGCAAGATGCTTCGGCTAGAAGAAATCGTGAACAGTTCCTTTGGAAGGATGACGAAGTCTCTAGTGACTCGGCAGAAGACCTACCAAGTTTCGAGGATTTTGTCGAATGGTCAAAGAGCTATTTTGAATCCTGGCATCCAGTTCTTCCCTTCCTCCACGGCCCTGAAATTCTCGAATTGTTTGAAACAACTGCAAAAAACAGCATCTCTTCTCTCAGCCCCATCGATGGCGTGATTGTGAAATCTATACTCTCCATCTCGTTAGCAGATAGTCGTCAAACCATCGCATTCCAGAAATCGATCCCAAAACAACTCGTCTTTGAAAGCGCCGACGACGCATTAGCAAGTTCACAATTCGCTTTGAGTCAACCAGCATCGATCCGCTCGACTCAAGCAGCTCTCGCCATTCAGCTATTTCTCACATCGATACTATGCCTAAATGCTGCGTCTAGACTGGGCGGACTTATCGTTCGCACGGCCTTTCACATGGGACTTCATCGCTGTCCAACACGTTATCCCTTCTTCACAGCCAAGGAAGCATCCGTTCGTCGCCGAGTCTTTTGGTGCATCTACATCCTCGAGAGACTCCTCTGCCAGTCTCTCGGTCTACCTCTCGATATCCAAGATAACGACCTGGACGTCTGCTATCCTGGCGAGGAGCGCCATGCCTCTTCGCCTAGCAGGAGAGAGAATCCAGAAAGGCTACAGCTTCTCATATTCATGGCAAAGCATGCTCGCATCCGGGGTCTTATTCTGGAGCTCAGAAACAAATCATTACTGCAGCGACAAGATACTGCTGAACGGGCGGCCTTTGTTCAGGCAGAACTAGCCAAGTGGTTCAACGAGATACAAGACGCAGTCGAAGAAGAAGAAGAAGATGATGATGATGATCTCGATATAGACACAAATACACCAGCAATATCCAAAAGCCACAAGGTCATGCTCTTGGTTCTGAAGCACGAGTCGGCAATATGCTTGAACAGACCTGGTCTCGCCTCCGAACATCCCTCCTCATCCTACTCATCAGCCTTCCAGGCTTGCATTTCTGCCGCCAAGTCCATCTTGATAGTACTCAAAAAGCACCGCCACCGTCATCAAGTCAGTACAGGCTCAGCCGGTGTAGGATCACACGCCCCTCTTCTCTGGCCTTCTTTCACGTGGTCCATTTGGATCAGTGCTTTTGTTCTCATTCACGCAGCCTTTGAAAATCAAGTTCCTCTAGACAGCGCCTTGAGGTGAGTCCTCCTCCAACTACGCCAACCACCCCTCTGACTCTCATCTATAGACATGTAGCTTCAGCAAAAGACATACTTCGTCATCTAGCGGCAAGAGACACATCGTGGCCAGAGTACTGCTTCGGAGCCATCGATGAATTAATATCTGCAGTTCAAGAGCTGTCCAACGAGCGACGTCCACTGATAGACTCTCCTGAGGACTGTACCATGACGACACGAACTTTTTCACCCGGTGTCGCAACACATCCCCAAGATACTGAAAACATACCTGCACGGCCTCGAAGGCTAACTTATGGCCTTACACGGAGGTCCTCCTCTGGCGTAGGTTCTGATACCCATAGGACACATACCGCTTCGTCTGTTGAGGTAGATACCCTTCACAATCCTCCATCAGGAGCTTTAGCATCGCCTCAAGTAGGACGTTCAACTCAAAACTTGTACCCCCAATCTGAGCTTCCACAAGGCCCTCGTCTCAATGACACATTCGATACTTCAAATGCTTCACAGGGTTTGGATGGACCGCCCTTGAACCTCGATACCATACCGCTGGAAGGCCAGGAATCAATGATGTGGTATGACCAGTTATTTTCGAGCTCATTCAGCGCTATAGATAACCCATTTCTCGTGAATGCCGAGTTTGATGCTTCTGTTGATCCAACATGGAATTATCTACGGTAGTACACAGCTTCGTCTGGAGACCAGAAGGAAATACTACACTTTCAATATCTAATATTTCTTTTTACACCTCTTTCACTTCGACCACATCCCGACCCTTGTTCAGAACCACTTGAACGTGCTTCTTCTCACCTCCATGCCCACCAAACAAATTCTCGTGCTGCAACCGCTCAAGGAAAAGTTCATAGGCAGGCATATACCCCTTGACAAACTTGATGACCTGCTCGTCCGTCATTCCAGGCTTGTGCTTCCTCAATGCCTTCTCTTGATCCAGTCTCCATTCGTAAACCTGGACCAGCTTATCCGTGCTCAGATGCAAGAAACCGTCAAAGTGCTGTGGTCCGGCAAAAGTGTCGCAGTATCTTTTGAGGTTCTCGTTGATGAGCAAGAGGTGGTTTAGATGATGAACTTCCAGCGTATTGGTCAATGCCCAGTCTGCAGGCCTTTGTGTCCCGGGGGAGGCAGACTCTTTGGCTTGCTCCCATTTCCTGATGACCTCCTCCTTTGTCAGGGGTTGAAAGCCTAATGCCCAGCCTTCAAAGATGAGAACATCAAGATCTTGACCCAGGGGTACTTTTTCCCAATTCTCCACCGGAACTCTTCCTCCCTGGCCACTGTGCAGGCTCTTGTCGTACGCAGGCCACTTGACAAACTTCTCGTCACTGTTTGTTCGGCCAAGAACCTGGTCAAAGAAACTTTTTGCTAGAATCTCGTCATGAGTTCCAGGCTGGCCTCTGGTCTGAAGAAGGCCGTTATCTGGGTTCGCTTCTCGGATGGCCACGAGCTCTGGGTGATCATGATAGAGATCGTCCAGGGATAGAATTCGAGTCTTGAGGTTGTGTTTGTTGGTCAAGGCTTGAGAGAGAGCCCCGGCCCATGTTGATTTCCCACTGCCTTGGAGACCAGATAGTCCTAGAACAAATGGTTTTGACGACTTTTTTTGGTGAGCATGGATCGAAGGAACGAAAAGGGCCAATACAGCATCAACAGCGTTTGGGTCGATCATTTTGGTACAATGCTGTAAACAAGCTTTAGTATAGTAATGTTTTGTAAATAGAGAATGATCAAAAGGAGATACAAAGTGTCAAATTAATGGAGATTTATTTACTCTATGGACATGTCCTAGTACTAATATCGGATAAGTCCCTCATATCAGCTTAGAAGCTGACTGTCGGATAACAATAATTCCCCGCATCTTGTAACTAAGCCACTGACTGTATTGTACTGTAACTATATACTTGGTGGCTGACGAGCGTGGATTTGTTCAATGCCCGAGACCGGATGAGGCGAAGCAGCGGACAAAGAAATGTCCGCCTCAGCCAACTAACAATAGTCCTCAGTTGATCAGTTCTCTCTCGTATATAAGAAATTCAAGTTGTCTTGAACAACAGGTCTCATTTTCAATATTATCCTCAGCACACATAGAATAGAGTCATCCTAACAGCTCTCACAATGTCTCCCACCGCCGTCCCCTCCAAAAAGACATACAGCATTGCCTCGATCCCTGCCGACGGCATTGGACCCGAGGTCATTTCAGCTGGTGTTGAGGCTCTTAACGCCCTGGCTGATACTCTTCAAACCTTTGATCTGAGCTTTACCGACTATGACTGGAGCTCAGAGACATACAACAAGACCGGAAAGTACATCCCTGACGGCGGCCTCGAGCAGCTGAAGAAGCATGACGCTATTCTCTTTGGTGCCGTTGGCGCTCCTGGTAGGTAACCCTCCTGGCTGAACTCGACTCTATACTCATACTCTGAATAGATGTCCCCGACCACATCTCGCTCTGGGGTCTCCGCCTCGCCATCTGCCAGCCCTTCCAGCAATACGCCAACGTGCGTCCCACACGCGTGATGCGCGGCACACAATCGCCTCTCCGCAACTGCAAGGACGGTGATCTCGACTGGGTCATCATCCGTGAGAACAGCGAGGGCGAGTACGCCGGCCAAGGCGGTCGTTCGCACCGCGGCAAGCCCTGGGAGGTGGCCACAGAGGTTGCCATCTTCACACGCCACGCCGTCTCCAGACTCATCCGCTTCTCCTTTGAAATTGCTCAGAAGCGGCCCAAGAAGCACCTGACTGTCGTTACCAAGAGCAATGCCCAGCGCAACGGCATGGTTCTGTGGGACGAGGTCGCCGCTGAGGTTGGCAAGGACTTCCCTGATGTGACGGTGGAAAAGATGTTGGTCGACGCCATGACTGCCAAGATGGTTCTCAAGCCTGAGAGCATCGATACCATTGTTGCTAGCAACTTGGTAAGTAATCAGCTCTGGAGAACTGGAGCTCCCACTAACATCGGTACAGCACGCAGACATCCTCTCCGATCTAGCGGCTGCCCTCGCTGGCTCAATCGGCATCGCACCCACCAGCAACCTGGACCCTACCCGCGAGAACCCATCCATGTTCGAGCCCATCCACGGCTCCGCCTTTGACATCACCGGCAAGGGTGTCGCCAACCCCGTCGCCACATTCTGGACAGCGGCCGAGATGCTGGCATGGCTAGGTGAGGAGGACGCTTCCGTCAAGCTGATGGAGTGTGTTGAAAATGTCACTGCTTCAGGGGTTCTCACGCAGGACCTTGGCGGCAAGGCCACGACCAAGGAGGTGACGGAGGCGGTGGTGGCAGAGATTAAGAAGACATTGGGAAAGGCTTCCACATAGGGATATTTTTGGATGACTTTTAGATGAATTCACGAGCAATAACTAGAATGTATTTGACGTCTTTGCATTCTATGCTGTAACCTGAGGTAGTGGCTTTCAATCCGAGTCAGTTTCTTTGCTAATGCACTTCTTTGTCTTGTTCAGAGTTTACCTGTTATGCTACAGTCTCCTTGTTCTTTGATACCCTCACGCAAGTGAACACTTGTTTCATCATTGTCTCCATATCGTGCCCCAAAAACCACTATTTGTTCAGACAAAACTTGTGAAAACTATTTAGCTTCCCAGTTTTGATATCCAAAACAGTTATCGTATATAAAGGCGCTCACGGCTATCTTTCCTTGTTTGGCTTCACAGCTACCAACGATTTACCACAGCTACTAACAACTACAGAAACACTCACCACCATTTACAATGTGTCACATCACCGCTTTCAAATGCAACGCCCCTAGCTGCAAGGACTCGTATCGCGCCCGCATCGTCTACTGCGAGGGAGCAAAAGTCCACAAGAACGGCATGATCCCACGAGGCTGCGTCGAGCGTGAGACAAACTATCGGGAGGTTGACATGGGCGATTTACCTGGATGCTCGGGTACTAAGCTGACGAGCAGTTTGCTCAATGTCAACTACTGCTTTGAGCACAGCCCTGTGTAAGCTATCAGGGCAAGGATTATTATGTTGGAACAATGTTACAGCAGAGTTTGAAGAGTACACAATAGCATCCAATCTTGACTAAATGAGCCGTGTCCAGTTTATTTGTTCCTTTAGATAGTAAACAGTTCTAAACTCTTGCTACCAAACAATCTAGGACTGTGTAGCTTGATAACTATTTACTTGTATTGGGGCCAAGAGGCTTAGATTCCCACCCTTACCGTAAGCCTCTGTCTCTCACTCCTTTCTCACTCAACCTTGACAATCAAGGTACGACAGGGCTATTTCTCTCAAGTAAACACAGGACAACTATTTCCCGTCTAGAGTTCCTACCGCGTAATAAAGTACGTTATACACCAAGCAACCTCTTCATAACCACAATCAGCCAGCATAATCACCAGCAACAAAAGAAAGGACAACAAGCGTTTCGGGAGAAATAAATCAAGTTCTAGTCTATATTATGCAATAAAAGATACCAATGCCTGATCAAACTGCTCAAGTAGGCAAAAGCCACTTCTACTTCTACTATGCCCAACTCCAAATGCTCTACCTCGGTCAATCGTATGCAAGTCTATACCCTGTCTCATTCATTTTCAGCCAATTCCTGTATTTGTAAATCTCTACTATTTCCAGTCTCTTATTTCTTTTTTCCAAGGTTTGTCATTAAGTTAGCATCAGCATATCACCCGTTGCGATGCTGCAAGAGCTCATGCCATAGCCTCTCATGAGGGTCTCTAGGGCTGTTTAATGGCGGTAATGTCGATGGCGATGGTGCCCAAATCCATGAATCTCATCTTCAAACTCAGCTTCGTGCCCAAAGTCATGGTAATGACCATGATGATGATGATGATGGTCATGATGATATTGGTGGCCACGACCATGATGATAATAATGAACGTGACCATAATGTTGGCCATGGCCGTGGTGGTGATGATGATGGCCTCCCTGCCCCCGAGCCATCATAGATTGTTCTGCTATCCGTTCTGCCATCACTTCTGCAGCCCGTTGTGACGCTTCCAGCTGTACACTCCCCACCGCGCGCTGACTCCTTGGCCTCAAGCGCTCGTTGAATTCATGAGCCTCTCTACCAAATCCTTCCCGCTCAAGCCTCTCCGTAAATGTGAGCCCTGGATAGTCTATGCGAGCGCCGGTCTGATCTTCTCGATGCTGTGGTGCTCTATGGCGCTCATGCCTTGCTCTCAGTCGCTCGAAATCGTCCCTTTGGCGCCTAGGTCCTTCATTGTCGCCATATACTCCAGGCTCTTCCAAGGTTCTGCGACGTCCCCGGGCTTCTGGTTCTCGAAGCTGCGGTGCGAACGGGTTGGGCTGATCTTCTCTTGGCATTGCTGGGGCACGTAGAGTATGTCGACGAGGAGGTGCCTGCTGCGCTGGTTGCCAAGTTGCCGGGTCACGTACAACCGGTTGGCGAATAAAAGGTTGATGCACAGCCTGGATAGTCTCTCTGCGTCGTGGCCGGGGATGCTCATGAATGACCTGAATCGCCTGTCTCCCACGCATGGGAAGCATTCCAGGAAATGGGGGATAGTCAGGAAGTTCTTGTATGAGAGGAAGCTCTCCTGGAGGAAGGTCGCCAATCGGAAGAAGACCGCCATAAGCCTCAGGAAGAGCATGGTGAAACCGACCGCCATCTTCCCGCCGCCTTTCCCTCCGTGGCCTCTCTTCCAGTCGCGGCAATGCCAGAGGCCTAATCACCCTCTGTCTCTCCTCCACTCTCGGCATCCGCGCCTCATCACCCTCCCACAGCGGCCTCAGCTGCGGAATCTTCAACCCGCCCTGCCCAGCCGTCTCCTCCTCCCTATGCGGCCTCCTCCGAAACTGCGGCGTCTTGTTACCCGGACGATGTCGCATAGGAACCATACGATGAAACCCGCCATAGATGGGACAGTGGCAAGTATGCCAAGTCTTGCCGCAAATAAAGCAGAATTCCTTTCCGCAGTTGCATGTCATGTGATTGCACGCTTCAGACAGCTGGATATTAGTTGTGCACCTGGGACAGTTGACGACGTGGTTTGCATCCATGGTCGCCCAGACGTCCTCTTCGGCATGGCCTTCTGCGCAGGGTTGGCCTGGGTGAGCTCTCGATCCGCACTCGTCACACGTTCCAAGGCCGCAGACAAGACATTCTCCATTGCGATGGGGCGGTATGAAAGCAGCGCAGTTGCCATCGTGGCAGTATAATCGACTGGGCACAGGTGTCTGAGCCTCCTCTTGCATTTGGCGAAACAGATGTACCAAAGCCGGGGAGCGTGCAAGCGCGATAGTCGCTTCGGTGAAAGGCTCACAGCATTTCGGGGGAAACTCGCCCTGGGAGCGGAGACCAACACGTATAGCTTCACGAAAGCAGGACAAGCAGTAGTTGCAGCCACAGGGAACCTTGACATGGGCACTCTCGCTACAAATGATACAATCCTGCCCGTTCTGCGCTTCCTGGCCGAGCTCGGGCGCTTCCTCCGCCAGCACGGCCTTCTTCTCGGCGCGATCTAGTACAACGCGATGGTTGGTGTTTCGTACTTGAGCGCTCCGTAGTCGTTCAGCTGCCAGGTCTTCCTCGGGGATGATTCTCGAGACCAGGAGAGCCTGCTCCACGGGGTCTGCGAGTTCAATGGCCAGCATGATGAGCCTCGCTAGGTTCGATTCGGTGAATCCAGCCCCTTCTCCTGATGGGAGTAGGTCGAGCCGAATCATCAGATCAACCAGGTCCGGATGGACTTGATCCAGGGCGTCCATGTTGTCGAAGACGGTTGGCGTATATAAATGTCAAGTCGTGTTGCTTCACCAAGTAGCTTCCCTAGTCGGTAGTCGGTTCTTATAGACGGTAGAGTATAGGATATAGAGAGAGAAAGTTGAACCTCAACGCAGAGATAGTGTTGATGTATGAAAAAGTGAATGGATCTGCACAGGTGGAGATACGGCAAGAAAGCCTTATATGCTTCCCAAGACCAAGAGAAAGAGCACATCTTCAGGGTTACGCTTTGCGAGTTCATGCCCGGTGAATAGTGAACAGTAATCGTGGGTCTATTATGCTAGGTATTGTTCAGACCATGACTGAAGAACAACCATCGGCAGGTGACCACTCCATGCTGGGCCAAGAACAAGTAAGGCCTCAAACCTAGCTACCACAAAGAGCGCAGCAAATCAATGCACATCATAACTGCGCGAGCATGGCACATGAGAAAGATGGGGGGGAAACACCACTGATATTTGGTAGCTGGCAGAGGCAGCCAGATCAATCACTCGCTTTCCTGTCTGTAACCCAAGAAATCCGTGGCCATGCGCCGTCACCTCGCTTCTCTCGACAATTAGTCGCTGCCCACAGGGTATCCGGGCGTCCATTCATCGACGGCATAAAAACACTAGACTCCCTGAAAAGATGATAGATGTATAAAAAAAAAAAAACCAAAAGCCAAGTTTGGTACCCAACCAAGTCCCCGGTACCGATAGTCCCTGACTCCAAAATGGGGGTGATTGATCCGGAAAGCTGACAAACAAAGAAAGCACATGGCAAGTCAATAACACGTAAACCCCAACAAACTCCATCTTGTCGTGAACTCCGTCGCTGATTCCCTATGTGACGTTGAGAGCGAAAGACACGTAGTATAGACAAACAATTCGAGCGTGACTCGGAGCCTAATAGCTAAAGTCAACATTGGCCATGGATATAGCTGGCGGACCCTTGTTCTGGCCATTGTTGTTGTTGCTGTTGGGCGATGGATTGTTGCTGTTGTTGTGGTTCACGGTGATGGAGGAAGAGTCACCGTCACCCAAAGTTGTGTCTGCGCTTGATGCAGTCGTTGTCGTCTGAAGTTCGTGGTCAGCAGGAGGTTGGCCGCTCGGTGACCAACCATCGTTGAGCATCTGCTGGAAACTCCAGCTGGGTTCGAAAGATTTGCTATTCCATGCGTGGTTCACCCGCTCGTACATTTCGTCGATCTGTTCCAGGCTGATCTTGCTTGTTTCGTAAACCATACACCAAACAAAGAAAACGGCCAATATACAAAAGGCGCCCCATATAAAGAAAATCTTGGGACCAAAGGAAGCGTTGCCTGGCCCTGTGCCTACCAAGAAAGGTGCGCTGTAGGCGATACCAAAGTTCAGGATCCAGTTTGAGGCTGTCGAAATAGACATGGCCTTGGCTCGCACTTTGAGAGGATAGATCTCCGAGGTAACAACCCACACGACGGGTCCCCAAGATGCTGCGAAAAAGGCGATGTTTATGGCACAAAACGTGATGAGGATGGTCTGAGATGCCTTCTCAAAGTTCGGGCCTGTCGCAGTATTAAAAGACGCCATGAGGAGCTGGCAGGCAGCCATGCCGAGGGCGCCAATCATCAGAAGCTTTCGTCGACCCCAGTGTTCAATCACTAATAGTCCGGGTATTGTCGACACCACATTGATAATGTTGATGATGAGCGATTTGGTGTACGGGCTCTCGACGCCAGCGCCGTCAAAGAATGTCGTACTGTAATACATTATAAAGTTGATGCCGGTGAGTTGTTGGAGCATCTGTAGTCCGCAGCCGGTCAAGGTTCGCCGACCAAGGTGTGGTGAGCCGACGAAGATGTCTTTGTAGCTGTCAGGACCCAATGTTAATTCGTATTGATGATTCGCAATCATCTCATGCAGTTCGTCAACCAGTGCCGGGTGGGTAATGTCGAGTCGTCGAAGTCGACTAAGTGAGAGGCTGGCGGCGTCATAGAGGCCTTTCTTGACAAGGAACCGAGGTGTTTCCGGTAGCAACAAGAGGCCGCCGGTGAGAATGATGGCTGGTAAAATTTGAAGACCGAGAGGAATGCGGTATGCGGATGAGTTGTTGAGTTTGGAGGAGAGGATATTGACGATAGAGGCGGAGAGGAGACCAACGGTGATTGATAATTGATATGCGCATACGAGACTACCTCGTATCCATTTGGGTGCCATTTCAGACTGATATAATGGAACAAGGACAGAGATGAGGCCAACGCCAACGCCAGCAAGAAACCTGGAGATGTTAATGTGATTTTCGGCAGAGTGATGAGCGAAGGCGCTTACCTCCCAGCCAACATCATGTCAATATCCTGGGCGCAAATCTGAAAGATAGCGCCGATGCAAAAGATGCCGACGGCTACAAGGAGAGTCTTGCGACGGCCAAGGGAATCGCCACTAGGTGCGGCAAGCAATGCACCAAGTGCAGTGCCAGCGCTGAGGATGGCGACAATGATAGAAGAGTCTTTTGTGCAAATGTCAACAGCACCGGTGTCATCGACACAATTTGTGTTCTTTCCGAACTGCTCTTTGAACTCTGTCATGGCAAGGATGCCGTTGATGGCTCTGAAACGATGGATGGTTAGTTTCCTGTACAAAAAAATATATGGTGGCATGGTGAAATGGGCTGGTTATGGACAAGTCGGTGGCGATCGGGGATCGAGTCGGTCGGTTCATCGTGAAGGGATCGCAGAGTGTCGCTCTCTCGGCGTCTGTCGATATGCGTGAGCTGTTCCTGTATTTTCCTCCGATAGCCTGGCTTTGCGTCGGTTCGAGGTCGAGAGATGTATGTGGTGATGGGATGCGTCGTCATCCTAGTCACACCAAGATCCGCCGCAGTCGTCGCATGGTAAAAGGCGCGGAATAGTCATGTTCGTTTGTCTCGGTCGGATTGAGTCGACTTGATGATATCGCATCGTATCGTGTCCTATCGTATCGCGCCATATCCATCCCCATGTCCCAAAGCGAAAAAGCAAAGCAAGGTACGACGAGTGGTATGTGTCTTACCCAGTATCGTAGCCGAACAGCAACCCGCCAGAGGCAACGAAGAGACCGACCATAATGGCCGGCGCCGACGAGCCTGCGACATTGTCGGGTTTCTGCCAGCCCATGGCAATGGCCATGGTGTCGGTGTTGAAGTCGTCAATCCAGGGTCAAAAGTATCGAGAGCGAGAGGCTCCGGGTCGGCGAGACTTTGGTGGAGGTTGAAGGGGTTGAGAGCTGGAGCTGGAGATCAACGGGGGACATTGGGCGGTTCCGTGTGGGTAATAATGGATTGCTTTTCTCAGGCGTCGTCTGTTGGTCTGGTCTGGGTCTTCGCACTGTCCGAGTCCCAGTACTAAATGTACACACCTCACTAAGAACGGCACAGGACACACGGGCTACCTACCTCTCGATAGTTATCATCTACCTGTTAGGGGCGGTAGAGGGCACGTGGTACAGGAGTGTTATTCAAATAGTAGCCAGAACCAGAGACACTTGGAACGAATAGTTGGTACTAATAATACATAGTAAGACAATAACAATTGAAAGAAGTGAGAAAACTACCTATCGATAGAAAAAGACGCAAGGATGAGAGGGCGAGCACCGGAGAAGAGAGGGGCAAAGTACCTCCAAAGTCTCGAGACAAGAGGCAAAGAGGGTAGAGATCAACGCCCTACTCGGTCACTAATCCACTTTGGGCAAAGACAGTTTATTGGCTCCCTGCCTTGACTGCAGCCACTGGAACCTGGTTAAGCCATTCAGCGGGTATAGACTGGCTGAGCTAAGCGAGCTACGGTGCAATTGTCTTTTTTCTAGCACTGTAGAGTCAAGTCCATGTAAGAAGCATTTCTTTTCCCTCTGATCCATCCATTCATATCGCATCATTATCATTACACAACAAAATTCCTCTCAACGGTTCTTCACATTACTCACCTAACACCGCATAAAGCACGCGTCCTTTCGAGGATTTGACGGAACTTTGAACGTTTGAGCGCCCCGAATCTGAAACTGAGTCACATCAAGGTTATGGTCTCAGTCTAGAGAGGGATGAAGGGAAGAGGCAGCTGCAGCAGTGACAGGATACCGGTTCTTGGATCCGCTGAGACAGTCAAAGACCTACAATCCACTGCAGCCAGATATGGATTTGTTAGTAAGACGATCATCTCCTCCATCTTCATCCTCAACCTCAAACCCTCACCCAAGAGTCCAGGACTGACTGACATGCAGTCTAGAATCACGCCAAGGCCAAAGGCACCGTCAAAACACTGTACATAGGTAGTATGCCACACGTAGCCAGCCATACAAGGCGCAACGGAGCCATTCAAAGCGCAACGGCGCCTCCGTCATGCAGCGCTTACCCCAGCCCAGCCCAGACAATCAAGAAGCAGCCAGGGTCAGCCTCGGTACCGGTACCAGAACGTGATTTGATTCCTCGACGTCTGCCACAGACTCCGGAGAACAGGGGGGGGGATATGACAACTGACATGCATTGAATTAAGCGGATGATCCCGTAACAAAGTTCGTGATCAAAAGCCAAGGGAACCTCGCTTCGCGACTCGAAGTAGAGGAGCGAGAAGCAGCAACTTTCTTTGATGCAAGCTCACAAATTGTTTTCAGCTGGTCTGCAACCAAAGACATTCCATCTGTCGTCAACTGCTAGGAACGACGCACGCGGCATCTGAGTACATTGTCTCACCGGTCTTCATCTTCAAGCCTCACCTCTTCCCTCTTGGCTCTGATCATCATGACAATCCGCCATTTCATCGAGCGAGTCCTGCCACATCAGCAACAATGAAATTCTCTCCCCGTGTCCAAGGGATCAGATCATGCGACGTCCTCTTGGCAAGGGATCACTCAGAGCAGCCGTGGCTGAGCCACTGCACGGAATACATAAAGTGTACAACATATCATCTCCTAATTGAGAAGCCTACACCATCATACTCGACAAAACAGCTCAAGCCCAGCCTATGAGACTATCATGCTACAAGAATGAACTCGGCCCTATAACCATGCTAGTATAAAAAAAGATTTATGTGATTGCTTCATGAACCCTGAAGTGATTCCCCCTTCCCTTCCTCGCTTCCACAAGTCCGATCAAACGCACCTAACTCCGACCACTCAAGTACAGCCCATTAAGTACATATTCTCTCAACCTCCGACATTCTTTTTGCGGGGTGCAGCAAAAGACGGGGGGGTAGACAAGGGGGCTCACAAAAAAAAAAAAAAGAGGCATGACGGACGGGTTCCGAGGCCGAGGCCGTCCCTTGGCAAGAGAACAAAGTGTCAGAAATCCAAGACTTGAGTGCTTAGCCTACGTGGTCGAGCTGAAGACGCAGATAGCAATTATTGCACTTTACGGGAGATGCGAAACAGTAATTGCCGTTAAGGTACATCTTTTGAACCCCCAGCTCTTAACAAAGACATGCTCCGCGTTTATGTGATACCTATTGTACGTCAAGCGAGCGAGCGAGGGGATATGTCTGATATCAAACAGACAAAAGTCCGTTTACCCTACCCTACCCTGGACAATCATTCAACTTTGTCAATAGATTACATTCCATTAGGATCTTTACCCTTGATCCTAACAATTCTATAGTTTGCCCGGTGAAGCTCTGTATCAAGTCTAGTATTCAAGGGCTTGTATAGGCCGTTCCTAAGCCGTTCATCAAACACCAGACCATGCCCAAACCCCGTTCGGGCAGACAATCATGACAGAAATACGTATACCACATGCGGCTCAAAATTATCAAACGATACGTCTTCTATTTCAGATCATTTCCACAATCCTACATGCCCGATCGATGCAACGTATTCTCCAAGCCGCGCGGTAGTGTAACGAATTGAAACACTCAAGCATCGTCTCCATGGAACCCATCTCACATGTGTCGCCTTGACCTGATTTAATAAAAGATCAACGTCCGGGTTGTGCCTGGCGATCACAGCAGCAAACGTTCAGCCACTTGAGCTGACTGTTGATCAGCGTCAAGACCTACATAAACCTCACAGCCGACACACGACAGACGTTGTGATCAAGTTCGATTATATGGTAAATATCTTGTAACATTGTAGATATTGCAAAGCAAAGCTTCATGCATCCCATCCTATCAATACAATCCTAGACGCCTTGATGCCAAAGCCTTTTTTCGGCATGAGGTACAAATCTCGCACAAAACCAAAAGTCGTCACGGCTTCCTCTGCCGCGTCACCATCGTTACATGAGCTAAGCAACCTACGGCTCCAGAGTCACCTCCTGACCCTTGACGCGACCAATGACCTGCTGAGGCGCGTACTTGGGGATGACCTCATCGTCGTGCAGCATCTCAAACTCCTCGGTCGCGTCGCGGCCCATGAAGTTCAGGATGGCCTGTACGCCACCGGGGTGCTCCTCGAGCCAGTCGCTGAGGTCCAGGACGACGCCCTTGACAACAACCCACACGCTCTCCTTGCTGTTGTGCTTGGCAATCTCCTCCATGGTGAACTCCTTCTCAGGGACCTGGAAGGCCTTGGGGTCGTTGGGCTTGGCAGCCTTAGCACCGTCTTCATTGGTGGGGTTGGGACCGGTAGCAACGCTGGCCTGCTCGTCAACCTTTGAGGGAGATCCAGAGCCGGATCCGGAGGGCGCGGCACCAGGGGCACCCCAGGAGACGGTCACCTGGTTGGGAACTGAAGGGTCCAGGTGCAGGGAGATCTGGCCAACACGCTGAGCAGCAGTGCCAGCGCTCCCCTTGAGGGCGTTCTGGAAGAGGTAGTTGCTGGCAGTATCACCAGCGACGCGGCCGTAAACAACACAGCCGAGAAGCGACGAACCACCCAGACGGTTGGCACCGTGGACACCACCGGCCAACTCACCGCAGGCGTAGAGACCCTCGAAGGGCGCCTTGTCTTGGTTGAGGACCTGGGCCTTGTCGTTGATCTCGATACCGCCCATGGTGAAGTGGAGGACGGGCTCCATGACAGCGACGTGGAAGTCATCATCGACATCGAGGGGGAGGTTGTGGAAGAACTTCTTGCCCCAGGGGTCCTTCTCCTTGCCATCGGCGATGGAGTTGTACGTGGTGAATGTCTTCTGGAGGTGCTCGGGAGAGCACCCAATCTCCTTGGCGAGCTCCTTGCCCGTCATCTTCTTCATGAGGCCACGGCCAGAGTAGTGGCGGGTGTGGAAGTCGAGAACCTTGGAGGCCTTGGAGTTGAGAACAAGTCGGATGGGGAACTTGTCCTTCTTCTTCTCCTCCCACATCATACCGGAGACGTAGTCACGGTGACCAAGCTCGTCGCAGAATCGGTCACCATCAGCGTTGAGGAGCAGACCACCCTCACCACGAAGGGCCTCGGCAGCAAGGAACTTCCACTTGGAGCCGGGGTCCTTGGGATCGACGAGACCAGTGGGGTGGACCTGGACCTTGTCCATGTCAATACCGTTGCCGCCAATGGCCATGACCATCTTCTGACCGTCACCAGTGGCGTGCGTGCCGTTTGTGGTGGCGAGTCCGTAGGTATCGGGACGGTGCTGCTTGAGGAGGGAGGAGTCGGAGAAGTCGGCGGCGTAGCCACCAGTAGCAAGGACGACGGGGCCATCGAGAGTGACGCTCTCGCCATTGTGCTCGTACTTGACACCGGTAATCTTGTTGCCCTCCTTGTTGAGCTCGGTGACACGGGCCTTCTTGACGATCTCGACGCGTCCGGGTTCGGTCTCGGCGAGCTCCTCAAGACGCTGCATCAAGGCGTAGGTGATGGCCATACCGGGGAACTTGGCATCGTGACCTCGGTGGGTTCGGGGCTGGGAGTGACCACTGTACGCTGTTAGCTATTGTCTCTCCACCGGTGATGGCTCGGACATACCCCAGACGCGAAACGAGGGTGAGGTCAAGGTTGAACTCATCCTGGAGCCACTCAACGGCAGCAGCGGACTTGTAGGTGAGGACCTTGATCAGGTCGGGACGGGCCTTGTCACGGGCCGACTTGAGGGTATCATCGTAAAACTGCTTGACGCTGTCGGGAATGCCAACCTCAACCTGTGTCCGTGTGAGAGCACCGTTGATACCGGAGGTAGCCTTGGTAGAGTTGCCGCCAAAGAAGCCTGTCGCGCGGGGGAGCACATGTCAGCAGATGTCACAGGTAAATGTCCCGAGCCCAAGCGCTCGAATGCGCCTCTGACGAGCAAGAGATGCATGTGGGAAGAACAAGCGACTTACCCTGCTTGTCGAGGACAATGACGTTGCCGCCAGCGAGGTAGATGGTGTGCGCAGCAGAGAGACCAGAAACTAGAGCCGAGCGTCAGCAGGAGGAACGAAATGTCAAGATGGCGATGATGAGAACGTACGGCCACCGCCCACGACAATCACTCTGGGAGCCATTGCTGCGTGTATGTATATGTGTGTATATGTGTTTAGATAGACGTCACAAGGGGACGATCAAGACACAGCAAGAGTATACTCCCACGCCAATGGAGAAAAATAGAGAGAGAGAGAGAGAGAGAGAGAGAGAGAGAGAGGAAAAGTTGATAGAGGAAGAGTAGGAATAAAAACAAGTCAAAGTTCAGCAGAGAGGAACAAGGTCAAGTCTTTAAAAAGTTGCGACATGTGCCAACAAGGCCGAGCGAAACGGGAGGCGAAGAAAGGTCAGGGAGTAAGAGCCGAGGTCGAACCATTCGAACCTGAACTATCCGGACCGACCATGAACCCATCCTTGAGTATGTGAGCGCGTGCAAGAACCGCTCAGCGCCCACCTGAGTTTAACGATGGCGAGTGGGGCATGACAACAAGTAGGTAGAGATACAATAACCGACGCCTTTGATTCTTTTCTAGCCTTGTACATATACTCTGCTCTATTCTATGTCATCTTCTGTCCACCAGTCAAGGTAAATATACCAATTTCCTTCATTTGACCTGTTGCGGGGAGTACAGCGACAGGCACAAATCAGATGCTGGTGTTTTCTCAGCAGTCCAGCCCAGTCCAGGGATCACTCCCCCGGAAACGGGTACATTGCCCACTGAGACTTAGCGTATCCACCCCCGCCACGGCGCAAGACTTGGGGCAATTGGAGCTGGAGGCTTCATGTTCTAGAGCCTGGACCTGCACGGCAAGATGTGCACCTTGTTACCTACGAATGAATTGTTGGTGATGCTTTTGATCAACCTGAGCAATCCATTTCTGCATAACACAGTCATCGGTTGGTGTAGATACATATCCTTTGGTGCTAATCTCTCCTCTCGCCGTCAGCTTCACCGAAACAACAACGGGCTATCCACCGACCATGACCTCTCTCTCGCGTCAAATGTGCCGAGGTCTCCGCCATGAGATGGGGGATGAATTGTGTATTGTGTGGGGGAAGCTACGGGGATCCTTGACTTGAGGAGTCTCGCTGTTTGTTGTTCCCGAGATTCACAGCTCAAAACTGAACAGCTCCCATGTGCTGTTTGCTATATCCCATCCTGCTATATCTAAGGCTAGGTACGATACTGCTCTACAAGACTACAATAGAGGCAACTCGAGCATGTGAGATCATTCTCGGTTCTCCTCACACACACTCTCTCTCTTGTCCTTCTCCTTGTCTTCTCTCATCAACCAATCATGCTCCCTTCTCCAAACCCCCCCACAGCCGGACTTGTCGCCGACAGCCTCGGCCAAGTAACCGGTCCACTGCGGTCAACTCTCCCCAACCTCCAACGTGATATGACTGATAAATTGTTGATTGCCCACTCGTCGAGACGACAAAGATGAAACCTATGGTTTCGCTTTCACATGCCATTCTGCTGCTCCAAACCGCATGAATCGCCGTATCAAGATCAACACTTGTCCATGACGCCCAAGACCTCCAACATGCCGCCTTTTCCCCCACGTTCATGACTAAGGTCGGGTATCTCAGAGGCTTGTGATAGACAGCCTGGTCAGCTGGCGCTCTGGAAAAAAGCACGTGAAAGTGAAAAAGACTCTAACACACTACGTAGTAGTAGATATTTACCTCTGGGGAGAGCGAGACAGCTTTGACTTTTTCCCCATATTCTACACGTGTATCATCTGACATCTGACCCTAGGGGAATGGCCTAAGCCTCTGCCACTTAACCTATTAAACATGCTTTAGCATGTTTAGCAGCTTATTTATAAAAAAGACACCTTGTTATATAATAAAATAAGGTTATTTACTATAATTACTTGTATTAAAGAGATATAGTTTATAAGGCCAAAATGACTTGAAGATGTTGAGAGCTGTGTTTGATCCGACACAAGCTCGTTATGTCTGATAATGGTGGATACCCCAGATGTCTAACATTGCCATTCTTGAAATTAAGAAATAGCAGGCAGCGATTGAGAATGTTGATGCCTGCAGCAAGTGTTTATATGACTTAAAAACGAAGACCATATTGGCTCACGTGAGATCCTGTGTCTTCCTTGCTTTTCAATGCCTCTAAGTCAATCGGAACGGATTCTTCTTCTCAGACGATATTTAGCACCAAGCGCCCACTGAAAAACCGGAGCTAAAGCACCTATTGTCTGGAAATATCTAGGTCCGTCGTTCGGATCTGCATCGCCTCGACATCGAAGCGCCTGGGGACCATCCAGCGATACAAGAATAGCTGTGCTTGTCAAATCCAGGTTCAGATTTATGGGCGAATGTCGCCAAGGTAAGAAGACCAGATACAAGGCCAATAACTTCAGCCATTGAGCAGAGATGTTGCGAGTTGAATTGATCTCGTCACAGCTATTGATGAAAGGGATTTATCAGAGTGTCGGGTCACAAAGGCTGCCAGGTTGGGGGAATAGAACATACCGAGGCCAGGCGCTCAAAGACCGTGGGCGGCCTTACGCAGACAGCCAGGTCTACTTTTGCGCAACACGGCCCCCATAAACGTCTCCAAGTATTGTACTGCCTCGACAATAGAGCTTCGATCGTGGGTAAACGATTGGGTAGCCCAAGTCGAGCGCATGTAGGACTATAGCATCGGTTCAGCAACCGCAGAAGGTGGAGAATAGCCCTCCTGTGACCAAGCTGTCCTGCGCCCAAACCTGGCGGCTATTATGGGACACGTGTAGACGTGGTGACAAGATACGCAGGTCTTCGGTCGTTTTAGTCGCGGATGTATTAGCCGCCGGCGTGATTTTCGTAGTTATGTGGTCCAAGTCCTGCAGCTGATAGTATACTGGCTAAATTCTGCAGGGTTATACCTCCTAATTATATAGATGCGAAGGGATAACCGAGTGATTTTAACGATATATCTGTCCTGGTGCCTTATCTATGTCTGGACTTGGTACCTAGTCTACCCTGTGTTTTGTCTATACTTTGGCACCTTGGACCTATCTGAGATATGCCCCGTGGATCGTTTGTTGGTCAGGGGTTTTGCCTCGGGTTTGCAGCTGGGGCGGCTGCTATTTTCCTGGTTCCTCACCTGCCGATTCATCTCGGCATCCTCTCCGCGGCTTTCAACAAGATGAAGGGTAAGAACTCACCATTTATCGGGCATATTGGCAAGGGTCAACGTGCTATGTTCAAACAGCCAGGTCCGGAATTGTGCAACATCTCGACAGCCGAGAGTGGACGCAGAGAGGCCGAGAAGTGACAGACGACCAGCTCAGCCAAGCCGAACCTCTGTCAGCATCCAAGTATTCCAAAAAGAAGGTGCTTAAAATAGACTCCAAGACGGTGGTCAAGCTCGCGCCAGATCTCGACATGACCGAGGTCGATAACCTCGGATTCATTCACTCTCGCACCACGATACCGGTCCCTAAAATATTGAACGCGTACGAAAAGGATGGATGTCAGTACGTTGTCATGGAGTTCCTTGAGGGGGAGAAGTTGGAGAGCGCCTGGCCAAAGCTTTCCGTTGAGGATCGCGAATCCATCTGCTCCGAGTTACACGAATACCTCGGTCAAATGCGCGATATCCCGGCACCGAAAGCTTTGATAGGCTCAGTTTCGGGCGGCCTCGCTGTTGACAGACGCTCTTTGGGGGCAGTGAAGGGGGGACCGTTCGCCTGCGAGGACGAGTTCAACAAGTGGCAACTCGAACAGCTGCGTGCCAACACTCCTCTTCTCAACCGGGATATGTACGCGGCCATGCATCGGACGGACCACAAGGTCGTGTTCAGTCATGGGGATCTTGGATTTCACAACATAATGGTCTGTGATGGTCATATCACCGCCATCCTCGACTGGGAATACGCCGGATGGTATCCCGAGCATTGGGACTTTTGCAAGTCCCTCCAGTTCTTGGCGGGGACTGACGAGCACTACCAGTTTGGCAAGAAGGCTTTTGGCAAAACATATCTGGGCGAGTTTTACATGGACACATGGTTCACTCGAGAGGTCAAGCATGGTGGGTGGTAGGAGAAAATGATTGTCTATCGGTGCCTGCCAACGTTTATAGTCTCTTCGGGAAGAGGACATGGTGTTTGAATGACCATCCTCTGCAGAACCTCACCTCGCTTTGGGCATTATGCCCACTTCGTTCATCGTCAGGAGTCGGGCTGCTTCGTCCTCGGGGTTGCCCCAGCCACGTTCCCACGAGTATCAAAGGCCGATGCCGGGCGTCCCAGTAACATGGAAGCAGTCGAATTTGCCGTCGGGTTGTTCGACCAAGAGGCTGCTGTGCCGCATGAACTTTCTGATGAATTCGTGCAATTTTGGCCAAAAAGATGCCGTCTGAGGAGTTGCCCGGAGGAATGTGCTTGACCAGTTGAGGTGCGCCAGTCGAGGAGGCCCGCCATGCGCAACAACGCTTACAAAAGCTCATGATATACAAGTTAGAGCTTTCCGATTCGAAGACCAAGGAGGAGACTACAACACAACGCGTTCGTTGATGACAGCGCGACGGCATTGAGTCATAGGATAACATCACCAAGTTTAACGACCGAGCCCAAACGCCCGGATACCCGAATGCCATGATAGAGCCAGGAAAGGAGGCATCAAAGGCTCGGTGACTGAGAAGGACTTGTGGAACATTGAGAGCCCTGGAGACGTACGTGCTCAGGTTGAGGCACGAATGTTGAAAACCAGGGCCAAAGCACTGACTCAGCTAGAAGGACACTACAAGATAGAAAATCCCAGGGGTACCACCCGATTCAGACCTGATATATTGTTGCTGCATGCCACTATATATATGTAGCAGCTACAACGAGTCGCTCAAAACGCCAATGTGCTACAATTCGGATCCGCTGTTTCCAAGAGCCCGATCTCGCTCCTCAGAGGCTGAGGTAGCCTCTTCGCAATTGCCTGTGTCAGCCCATCAACACTGTCAACCATTTCAACCCCAAATTTCTTGCACACAATCTGCACATTCCCCCTCTTCCAGTATCCCTCAGGACAGACAACGATAGTCTTTCCCGGGGTTCGCGCCCAGATCCCAAACTCGAGCAAACTGACAGGCGCCTGGGTAGCCGGGTGGAAGTAAACGACGACAATATCGGCCTTGTCCTGCTTGTCGAGCTCCCACTCCACCTGCTCGCGGTAAGGAGCAAAATTAATGTCCTCGCGCCACGAGCTGTCCCAATCAGCGCGGTACGGATTGTATATCGTGACAGGCACGTCGGAGAGGGAGGTGGATAGGGTCTCGCGCCAGTCGCTCGTGTCGACTTTGCTGGTGGTGCCGGCGAGGAAGACGGACTTGACGCCGCAAGGAGCTTCGTCTGAAGGCGCGTAGATGACTCGGTTGCGTGCCTGAGCCATTCGAAAGGACGAGAAGGTATTGTTGAGAGTTGCTTGAAGAAGGAAAGTAGGAAAGAGAGGACGGAGAGGACGGGCTTGAAACCGTCTGGCAGCTATCTTTTCAGAACCTCCGGCCTGAGTGTGCTGCACTGTTATCGGCCTTTACTTTCTGCGCACCAGACAGCATCCCACAGTCGTTGTTCGAAATCAATCAAGAGACAGAAAACCTTACAGATGGCATGCTATCGTATCTTGACTCTGATCGGTTAGTGGTTTTGTTGTTTTGTATCCAAACTGCTTCCAGGAATTGCGATTGCTAACAATGAACACCCTAGTCTGAGTACAGACACAGAGGAGCTGTTGGCTCTTGCGTTGATCAAAAGAGATAGATACGATCGCATATTCTCGATCCACCGTCTCATCGTAGCCCAGTTCCACCGCTTACGAGGCGATACATATTCTTCTGCCTGGCTTCCAGAGATCTTGTTTGGCTATTCCCAGCGATCAAGCACTCGATGAGAATTTGGCGAGCAAAGTCTATACTCAACTTGGCTACCACCATTTATTTTCGTCCAGTACAGGTGTAGACAGCAAGATGATATTGTAACAGAACTGGTTTACCTGGCTTGGGTGATAAGCCTGTGGTTTGTCACCATGTTTTAACATCCCCAATAACTACCTACAAGGCTATACTCCCTGTAAAGCTCAATCATGACAAAGCAATCGAAATTGCCATTTGCGAAAAAGCAGACCAGATACTTGTGCGGCCATGCACTTGTATCAAGTCCGAGTGGCTTCCCGTCAGTGACTTTTACCAGATAGACCATATATCGACATATCCCACTGTACCTTTTTATCAACAGCGCCACAAGTAAATTGCTAACTGGGCAATGCTTCTGCACGACAAGTACGGTCGTGCACAACAATAAATAACACATTGACAGCTAAATTACATTATGGAAACCATCAAGCTAAACCGTTGTTTAGCATACCGAGTCCACCACTGATGGTGTTTTGCTGCTACAACAACCCCTGCTTCACCAGCATGCGAATATAAACCAAGAAATATACATAAATCCATGCATTAAATATAACATGTAAAAAAAAAGGACCAAGAAGTGGAAAATTGACAGCGACTTCTATGTAGCTCTGTATCAAATACGTATCCCGTGATCAATCACGTTACCCAACATCTCATCCCAAATCCCCTCATGACGTATCTTCTTCACCTCCACCATCCTCAATCACCATCAACCACCACAATGAAACCTCTCGTCGCCCTAGCAGCTCTCTTCAGCTTAACCTCCAGCTCCCAAGTCCCTCTCCGCGAAAACCAGCAACCTTCTCCTCAAAGACCTCAGCTCCCACCTCTCCACGGTCACCTCCCAAAAATGCCCTCGTCCTTCTCTCCCACCGTCCAACCCTCCGTCGCCCTCGCCGACATCCTCGGCTCCAACCGCGGTCTCACATCCTTCTCCTCCTTTGCGCGCATGCAGCCCACCACCGACGACCGCCTCTCCGACCTTTCAACCAACACCACCGTCCTCGCGCCGCTCAACTCAGCTGTTGATGACCTCCCCCGCAAACCCTGGGAACAGCCCGCTGACTACGACTCCTTCGGGGTAGATGCGTACGAGGGTGACAAGGGGCAGGATCGCGCGCGGGAGAACATGCGACGCTTTGTGGAGGCGCATCTCGTGCCAGAGAGTCCGTGGGGAAAGGAGGACAAGATCAAGACGGTGGGGGGCAAGGAGGTTTGGTGGGTTGAGGAGAAGGGAAGAAGGTTTATCATGCCGGATGAGATTGAGATTGAGCGTGTGGCCAGTCGGGTTGGGAATGGGGAGCTGGTAAGTCTTGAGAGTCTTTTTGTGAGGGAGGTACTAACTAGAGATGCAGTGGATTCTCAAGGGAGTTCTGAATTACGCCTAGGCTTTTGGCATTTCGAGATATAGAACAAACGAATGATGATAGATTAATGAGCCCATACTTACTGAATATTGATACAAGGCCGTCTTATACTGGAATACACTTGTAGCTGAGCCAGCATGACTACTACATATCACACCAATTTTGCTACCAAGACTCCCAGTACCCACAAACTTCCGTAGGACACGAGATCTACTGACAGAGGCGAGACAATGAAACAAATTGCAAGATATCACACTTTCACACTCTGATTCATTCAATATATCGATCAAGTCAATATATTCACGTCGCCGGTATCATCTATCTAAACTCCCAACAACAACACTATTCCAAGATCAAACAAGATTCGACTAGAGTCACCACACTATAACAAATTCCCACCATCCTTTTTCATCATGCAACATGCTCTAGAACATTACGACCCCAAGCACATCACCGATAAGTCTCCCATGAATAAACAGGGCTGAAAACCCAGGTATAAGAAGTGAAGATACAAGATCAAAATCCCAAAGAACGCCTCACAAAACAAGAGACCTGCAGGTCGTAACCAGGCACAGCAACCAGGCCTGAACGAGATTTCATGACTGGCATATAGAGTCCAGCCCGTAATGCCTTGTCGATTGACGGGTATAAGAAAAAACTTTTAAGCGACAAGTAGAATCGAAAAGCGTAGGATCATCATTCAACTCTGACTCTCTTTGCTTCTGACGAGTCCTCTTCAGCCTCGTTCTGGGCTGTGGCGCCTATGTCTGGAGTTTTCCGTTTGATCGCGTTCGAATTGCTCATGTTGACACTCAGATTCTGATTCGAGCTCCCATTGGCATTAGAGGTGGCATCTTTAGAGGCAGCGTCTTTAGAAATGTTGGCACTTGCGTTGGGCGTCGTATTCAGGTTATCATCTCTAAGAAAGCTAGGCCCTGAACCAACAACTGGAGTTGCAAAATTCAGCGGACTCGGGAGCGTGTTACTGTCACCTCCACGGAAGTTCCAGTCAGGGTAGAAACTACTTGGACTTGGCAGGAGTTCATTTGTCAAGAAACGCGATGGCAGGGCAGAGACAGGCGTTTCACCATTCACAGTCTGCTGAGGAGGAGGCCTGGCGAAGGGGTTCGGTGGACCAGTAGCTCCTGCGGATAATATTGCTGATGCAGAAGGAGAAGGGGGCGGAAGCACGAGCGACGACTGCGAGTTATGACGTTGAGGAGGTTGTGTAGTGGTCTCAGGATTTCGCGGTGAATTCGACTCCGCCGTTCGTGCGCTGCCGCCGCCTTCTGATCCGCCATCCGGGATCTGCACCGTTAAACGGGGACCACGGGGCCGCGCCCCCCCAGGACCACTGGCAACCTTGGCGCTGCTCGAGCGGGAGGGCGGCGTCAGAGTGGTCTCTGGTATTGACGACAGCGACACAGTTCGCGACTTCTCGTCAGTCTGCGTGCTGGCGCGCTGTGGCAGATTGGGGGACCTTGAAGCGTCAGCAGCCCGGTGTAGTGTAGCCACATCCACTGATTGCGAACGATTGGCGGCGTTGGCGGCATTGGCAGCGGCGGTAGCTGCCGCAGACTCTGATTCGGACGTGAACGATGCAAGATGCTGAGACAGGATGGAGCGGTTCTCTTCAATGGGTGTAAAGATGCTATGCGATTTCCTTTGAGGAAGCTTCTTGATAGCCATGTCTGTATTCAGTAGCGGTGGTTGGGGGCGCTCTTGCGGTTCTGTCTTGGGTTCCACTGGAGGCGGCGGCGGAGGATCTTGGAGACGACGTTCAGGCTGAGGCGGAGGCGGTGACATTTGCGACAAGTTCGGAGTAAGATGCTGCTGGCTCGGCTGTGGCGATGGCGTCGGACGTGCGGGAGCTTGGATTCCCTGGGACGGTGGTTGCGAGGTGTAAGCGGGAGGCATGGGGGAAGGCATTGGGGACCTGCGATCTTCCACATATTGTCCCTGCGGCATGGGACCAGCTTGTTGTTGATGGTATGCATATTGAGGATGGGGACCATGATGAGGGACCAAACCAGGAGGAGGATGAGGCGAGCTGTAGGGATTAGGGACATAGTTCATGGCGGGGTGCGGAGGGCCGGCCGGAGGCGGAGGCTGGACCATGCTGGGACCCATCCGGCGCATATCGTTTCGAGATGCCGGCCGTGAGCCGATTGACGGCTGCGGGGTATGCTGACGCTGGATAGGATGCCCGGGATGCGCTTGAAACTGTCCGCCGTTGCCGATAGGTGGTGATGCCGAGGGTGTGTGATGTCGAATCTGGGGGAAAGGTGGTTGATGCTGTCCATATGCATGGGGTGGCATCATCTGGTTCTCGACTGCTTCGGGAGCATGGGGAGGGGTGCCATCGCCTTCCTCCTCGTCTTCATCGTCGTTTCCACCATTGAAGTCGGAAGGGCCCTTGTGCTCACTCGGACCACCATGCTACCAGTTGTTAGCGTGCTATGCGAAAAAGGCGCCGATCGCAGCCATGGGGACTAGATGATGCGACAGCGCCACAAGCCGAGGTAAACTCACGTATTGGTATCGATGAATAAGTTCGCGCATATCCGCCGACGAGTATTCGTAAAGTTTCTTGTTATTGCCAAAGATGAAGACGGCAACATCGACGGAGCAAAGGACGGAGAGCTCGTGAGCCTTCTTGAAAAGGCCGCCTTTTCGCTTCAAAAAGGTGCTGTTTGCGCCAGTTAGTCGCGAGAGTTTAAAAGACCACAGGCTGGCATCATGCCGGTTGTGGGGAAGTTACATACACAGAGCGGTTCCTGTCATCTTTGATCGCCTTGATTTCAATCTTTCTTCGTCCCATCCTGAACGGCTGTGCGGTTCAAAGCTGGAGAAGATGCGTCGCGTTTTCACGCGGGGCAGTTAAAATGGGCGCGGCTGAAGGGACGATGGAATCCACCAGAAACCGAGTCGAGCGTTGGATTTAAAACGGGTCGCGCAAGGCTGTCGCAAAAATAAAACAAGCTGATGAGCTGAAGATTGGAGAGCCGTGCTGAAAGTGAGAGGATCAGACCAAAGCAGGTCGAGTCGCGGTTGTACTGATAGTTGGTAAGCGAGGACAAAGGATATAGTAGATAACGGCGTGGAGAAATGTCGAGAGCAACAGGCTGATGGATAAAGCCGAGTGAAGAGCAACAAGTTGAGTGAGATGACGGAGGCGGCTGTCGCGGTGGCCGTAGGGGATAGTTAAAAGAAAAAAGAGTGTGGGAACGGGAGAGAATTGGACGAGGGAAGCGAATGTGGTTTTTGGTTGTTTGGAGCTGGGAGAAGCCGACCTCTCTCTCTATCTCTCACACACTCTCACACACACAGGACAGAACCCCAGGGCCGTTGAAGATGCTTGTAGCTTAGCGGTTGGTGACTGGTGGAGGGGTACCTGTGCAGTAGCGCGTCGACGGTACCTTTACTCTTTAAGCTTGGTTCTGGTGGTACCCTTTTTTAGCCCTGAGGGGAACTGGGATGCAAGAGAGGATTGTGCGGAAGAGTCGCGTATATCATGGGATTCTTGGTATGCAGATTGCGTTCACACAGACAAGAGAGAACCGTTGCGCGACGCGACGCGACATGCGATGCGATACGATGCGAAAGTACAACTCTCAAGCGAACTGCACTGCACGATTGAAGCTGTCAAGGCGGGAGGTGTGCAGTGTAGATAGGCGCTTGCGCTTGTCGCGAGCGAGAGACGGAACGAGCAAGTCAGATTCACAGAATTAGACGTAACGTAACGAAGCGAAGCCAAAGAGGATCGATAAGACGTCGATGGGGCTGAATCTGGCGTCTGTCTGTGGTTGGGATGGCTTCTAATAATAGATGACGGATCGTGTTCACTCGTGCGGGATGGAGACGGGATGGGGGAGAGGGAAAAAAAGAAGGCAGCATAGAAGGCGCGGGAAAAAAAACTCGATGATTAGCTAAGGGGGTAGGTTGTGAATGGTGGATGTGGTGGGCCAGGCTACAGCACTGAGTCCCCTAAAGAGGCGCCAATGTTTAGGGGGCCTTGTCCAACCACCGGCCCGACTTTTGCAGCATCATCATCATTATTGACCTGCTACCACGTTTCTTGACGTATCTACTGTACCTAGATAAGTAAGTCGGTAGGTAGCTAACGTAGTGAGTACTAACTATCTATCATAGTCCTTGCTCTAGACTGTCCTTCAAACTCGAGCTATTCTCCTTCACATCCGTCTATCTATTTCAACATCAGACTATATCTTGTTTTATCATTGACATCATCTCCCCTAACAGAATGGTACCCTCGTCATCCGTGCCGAAACCACCAAAATCTCCGTAACTTACAGAGTACCTATCATAGATAGTTAGTACAGTTGGTACCTGACAAACAAAAGCCCAGGCCATAGTCCGGCTCGAGCCCACGGAAACAAATCTGTCTCCCTCACTCTCTGCCCCCTGGTCCACCCGACAATGGAAAGTCAAAAGAACCAACAACTCAGTAGAGCAAACGAGGCTAAACCACCCATCCCGGATGCCATCTCTAAACTTTCATGTTTCGAAAGCTGAGCCTCCTTTGTTCCCACCCTTTTTTGCTGCAACGGCTTTCGTATTTCACCCATCACCCATGTTCTTCTGCTCTATGCATCTCGCAGCATTTACGGAAAATGGAGGTGGTCATCTTTTTTACTTGGCATTGCTTGGTTGCAGATGTTCCTGCGTTGTAAACTCCGAGGGGTTGATCCTTTGATCTGACTTGATCTCGAGGCTTCCAAAGTACCTGACTAGGTGGACATGGACTGCGATATTCGGATTTCAACACACAAGATCATGATAATTCACACCACAATACAGCTTCACCTCCACCAAACCAAACCAAACCCCCTAGCAAACTCTCTTATGTCCGCCTCCCCATATCATATCCGGACCCAGCGTCCCAGTCCTAGCCGACCCTCAAGCCTCAAGCCTCAACCTGTCGGATCGTTCATGATTGCTAAAAATACAATTATGCATGGCAGCCTCACGCGTGGCTCGGTCATGCATGCAACCCCTTGCCGCTCTTGGCCAATTAGCCCATGTTTTCTCGGTGGGGCGTCAAACCGGGGGCTAATCCGAGCTACATTTTGCCCGCTTCTGAACCATGAGAGGTCCAACTCACTCTACACTACTGTGCCAACTTGTCGGGCTGGACATGTTTGACAATTGACATCTTCACCGCATTCGAGACTGTGACTGATCTTAAACTGCAGCACGAGCTGATCACATCGCATCATGTCACATCTCATCACCTTGGGGAGCACAGCCTCAGTTAGTCCGGCTGTTGGAGGGGGTTGACCAGAGTGACAATGAATGGATATCTCCGCTGCTGCAGCTTTGGCAAAGCGAATCGAAGCAAAAGCATATCTTTTGGATAGTAATAATGGTACCTACTCAACAGCTGCCGCCGCACTATTGTCAGGCAAGGGTGCCTTTGCCGTGTCTATGTCGGCTCTTTTTTCCCTGAAGCAGCAAATATTCCCCAACTCCATTCCAATGCCATCGACCTTTGTTATTGGCACCATGTGTGCCGTCTGGTATTTTCCGTATGTGCACTTCATGCCTTTCCTTAAACTTCTTCCAAGTAACGCAGACCCAAGAACGATAGAATCCGTGCCCCCCTTTTGTGTCCTCGGTGCTCAAGTTCCTCGCACCAGCCCCGACATCCATTAGCCGACAATCTTCGGTTTCGTTCGATCTAGTTCAAGCTCGCATACCAACACCGATAGCGACCGCTTCAACTTGGCGATCCAGCCGAACCTGCTGGAGCGTTGTAGTTACCAAAGCCTCCATGCTCAGCAGCACCATTGTCCGCTTTCATCGTACCGTTAAGCAGTGGACATAACCTTGAACCACACGTTAGTAAATGGTTTGGAAACGGCATCTCAAGTACAAAGGAAACGAGGCAGGTGTTTTAGTGGCCGTTGCAAGAGTCCATGCTGTCAACGGCGCGAGTAACCCCCAGAACGCCATCTCGGCATCATCCGCTCGCGTCTTATACGCTTAGCTTCACGTCGATCCCGCTCCAGTCGCTGCTCGCGGGCTTTCTGTTCACGAGCTTGGCGTTGGAGATCTTCTTTGAGCTTCCTGTGAGCGTCACGTTCCTCCTGAAGCCGCTTGGCCTCGGCGAGACGCTGCTCTTGCTCTTCTCGTTTTCTGGCTGCCTTCTCCTCTTGTAGTCTCTGGCGGGCGACAACTTTGTCTTGACGTGCCTTGACGTCGGCCACTCTTCGAGCTTCCTTGTCGCTCTTCTCCATGAGGAGCTGCAGACGGGACTTGGGCGCTCTGCTTCTCATTTTTGTTCCTTCTTCAGAAGATCCCCACCAATCAAATGGCAATGATGGAGGGGGTGAAACAAATGGAATCAAATATGAACGAGGGGGAGTCATACTTCTTGTTGGTTTTGATGTGTCCGACTTGGCCACAATTGGCACACTTGCGGGTGGTTCCAGTGGGAACTTTATCCCCATTAACACTGGGTGACCCGGCATCTCCTGTGCTGGCTTTTTGGTGAAGCTCCTTCTGCTGCTCGCGAGCTTGTCTTCGCGCCTTGTTCTTTTCGAGTCGTTCAAGCTCCTTCTTAATTCTAAGCTGTTGTCAGTATCAACCATCATCATGCCGACAGAAAAACGTACCTAATGCCTGCAAGACGGTCATGGTCGGCATTGCCCGTAGGGCGCGAGCTGTAAATGCTGTTGAAAGATATACGTAAGCTGGTGCTCTCAACTCTAGACCAACAATGTCCTTCCTTGAACCAGGGGTGCCGACTCCATAAGATCGTCTGGATTTTCTTGGCACGACTCCCCTGCTCCGTGGTTGAAGGACCCCTTGAGTCGGGTGGGACATGTTGACGTACTCTCTCATCTCAAGATCCGCCTCTGTTCGCCGCTTCATATACTGCGAAATAACGACCGGATCGTGGACGACTTCGACTCGGCTCTGGACGCTGCCATCGGGCATTTGGACGTCTCGGGTGATGCGAATAGCACGTCGTTGTTGTCGACTTGCAGAAGTCAAACCACTAATTTGGCTAGTACCGTCGTCAAACTGGGCCGGGGTCATGGCCGACTGGACATTAAATCGATCGTCTTCGTCTTCTGTCACTGCAACATCTTTATCGTCGTGCTCCTGGCCATCTGAGAGGGTGGTCTTTTGCTTCTCCCAGATTTCTCGAATACCTTCCTCGTACATTGCCTGCTGTTTCTTGACGTTATAGGCGTGGCCACCATTAGCTCGCTTTTCGCGCTCCATAGCATCTGCAGATGTCGCAAGAGGCCCCTGGACTGCCTCGATGTAACCGCCTTTCATGGAAGTGCGGATGAAGGAGAAACCAAGGCCGTGGCCCGTGGGGTCTCCTTCACCGTGAAGCTGCAGCATGGCCTTCTGAGCGCAGGCATCGATAAAGGCCTTTGTCGTTTTCCATGGCGCCATCTTGTCGGCAAGAGTTTCTTCTTGCTTCTCTTCCTTCTTTTTGGCTCCCTTGGTCACTTTGCTCCCTTCGTCGTCGACATCCTCCTCCTCTACTTCGGCATCGTTGACTTGAACATCCTCGTCAAGGGAAGCGTTTCGAGGGTCGTAGCCGGCGTCTTCGAGTTCCTTGATGCCAAGCTGCATGGCATCAAGGAGACAAACCTCCTCAGGTTTGATCATGGACCGGATTGCACTCTCATCGGGCAGTATTTCTCCAGGTTTCAGCCGCCACATGCCCTTCTCTCCACTCTCTCTATCGTATTGAAGGAATTCCTTTAGCTTTTGACGATTTTGTGTATCGGTGGAATCGGCAATATGCTTGGTGATGTCAGACAGCTGGCAGTTGTCAGTATCGCTATGTCTGATCATGCGAAACGCGAGCATCTTCATCCTGTTCTTGGAAGCGTTCGTAACTTTACGGCTATGCGGGCCAGGGACTTCGACAGATGGGAATTGTTGCCCAACGACATATAGGTGGTCGATCCTGTGCATATACCACCGCGAACCCTGTTCTCCGGTGGTGCTGCGCACGACCAGAAAATCGGTACCTCGCGGATTGTGCTTGAAAACAGGGGCGCGGTACATCTCATTGTGCAATGTTGGCACTGTTTCTCCAGGGTCAACTGTGCCAAAGAGGGAGAACGGCGATCGATCCTCGGGTAAGAGCATGCGATATTCACCAAGGTCTTGCTTGGGTAATTGCTCGTCGTCATTGGTATCCTTTCGGCGGTAGTAGTTGATGAGGCGGTTGCCCATACCAAAGCTGCTGAGGACTCGTGGACGCTGCTCACAGTACTCATACAGCACGGCGGCGGAGTTGTCGTTGATGCTCAGATCCTTGGACTTTAGGAACACCTCATGTGCTTTGCCCTTCATCATCTTTCGCTTGTGATGGGCGGGCTTGTCAAACTTGATAATGTGGCCAGCAAACTTCTTGTACCTGAAGCGAGGGCGATGATACTCATCAGTTGTACCACCAAGCTTAACCTTGTAGTACGGCCATGAGAGCTTGATGGCAGGCATACTGTGCTCGACAGAGATGTTGCCGAGGGTGGCGCGGACCTTGCTTTGATGGTTCTCTTTCAATGCCTCGTATGCCTCGTCGTTGGAGATGTTGAATCGTGAAGAGATGTCCCGTCCCAACTTGCCATTTGCCATGCGCTTCAGTTTGTTGTCCGTCCGGGGTCGCTTTGCGTTTCTCTGGAGATCTTGGGTTTCAAGAAGGAGATATGGGTCGCTCATATCCAGCTGAACTCGCTTGGCACCTCTGCGCGTCGACTCTTCAAAGTTGTCGAATGAAGGAGCTGCGTATCGGGGAATCTCAGGTAGGCCGAGTTTGACCGTCTTGCGTTTCTTTGGTCGAGGTGCATCGTCACCTAGGTCCATCAAGAACTCGGCATCCCACTCGTCATCCTGTTCCTCGAAAACGCGTTTACTTGCTTGCTGTTGTTCCTGCTCTGCCGACTGTCGAGCCTTGAAATCTGCTTCCACAGCGCTGATGTGGGCACCCCAGTCTTCACAGGCAAGCTCGATGTCGCGCAGACTAAAGCCAGCAACAGTTTCGGAGTCGGAGTCTTGATCGAGGTCGAACTGAACGTCACCCTGGGCTTCATCCTCCTGGTCTTGACCACAGTACACCAGGCCCTTCTCTTCTCCCCGCCTGGCCTTACGACTGATTGTTGCAGTGCCGGGGATGCGAAAGAGCTTCTCCTGATCGGGTGCGAGGTCGAGAGTGAGCTTGCTGGTGACGAGTTGCTTTGGCTTTTTGACGGGCTTTTTCTCCTTCCAAGTAGCTTTTTTAGGTGGAAGGAGCTCGCTCCATACGAGGATGTGTCCCTTCTTGAAAGCTGGCCAGGTAGCCTTTAGAAGGTCTTCGACAGTTTCGGCGGGGGCGGGGATATCGGGGTCTTGGTTGGCACCGTTTAGATGTGGTTCAGGGTCAAAATTGATGCCAGGAAAGCTCATTTCCGCGTCGATCGGTTGGGTATCGTCGCCCATGTCGGTATCGCGAACATGAGGAGCCGGAGAAGAGGGACCAAGAATCAGGTCTGGTGAAGAGGGACCCTCTCCGAATAGATCATCTGCATCATTACTGGTCCCGCCATCATCTGTGAGACCCGGCATCTCCATGGAGACGCCAGCGCTGGGTTCCTCCTCGTCAGGTAGATCATCGTCGCTGATGTCTTCGAAGTCTTCGGCGTCGTCAGCCTTGCCGGTCTGGTCGAAAGGTGTATCATCAATCTTGAGTCCACCGCCGCTACCACCTTGTTCACTATCCAGCAGTCGGGCGATTTCGCGGTCGTCAGCGGCATCCTGAGCTTTCCAGGCCTCTTCGTCAAAGGACGAGAACTCGTTCTCCTCAGCCATGATGGCGGCGTCGCAATCCCCCCTGTGAATCGCTTTGGGGCGGCGTCTGTTGAATTATGCTTATACCATAGTTTTCTCGCGATGTTTGTGACCGCGCGTCGGTCGGCGGCTCGTGAATGCGGTAGAGAATCGTCGTGGTTGAAAGTTGTCGTGTTTGAGTTGATCACGGTTGCGTTTCGGGAGAGATGGCCAACGCTGAGAACGATGGATCAGCCAATCAACGTCGAGGACGAGATGGAAGAGAGCAGAACGGCCCGTGCGCCATTTCAAGGTGGGGCGGGGCTCTAGCGTGGCGCCATCTCCACCTCAACACCACTGTCGCGACAAAACAACCATCGCCAAACTCACCTCTTTTGGTCCCTACTTTGTACAATTACCAAGATCATTCAGTTGTCGTAGGTGTGATGACCCCTGCAGGGACACTTTTTGGACTCAAAGAATATGGAGCAAGGCTTGAACATGGAATCTCTTTGACTCTGGCATGCAAAGAATTGGGTTACAGAGACTCGGCTTCCTGACCTGCATGTAACGTGAATATAAAAGAGATGATAGCTCCGACTAGAACTCAGGTTGAGATGAAGTAAATAGATTGTCTTGAATATTGATCTAGTTCACTCGAACACGCGTGAAGAAGAGAGTTTTGGTTTGTGGGATTTGCTGATGCTTTATAGTTGTACGCCTCGATGATTCACTGCCAGCAACTGGAGGAACTCGGCACAGGAAGCGTATGATTCACTGTCTATACCGTCAAGTTTTCGGAATTAATACATGATACTGGTTCAATCTAGGGATTCCGAAGCAACTCCATGTGTCTATTCTCCGGGGATGAACTCGTCCCCGCGAGTGGCTTTCTAGACCATCCAAATATCCACGGTATGCCGTTACACTCAAACCAATATTCCATTCCAATTATGTCCTTGTATTTACCAATAATGTGTGAGATACTCTCTTCCTGCCTTACTTAGCATCAGAAGACTTATGCTCCTACACTGGATGACAGGAAGTCTCATCAACCCACTAGTTCAAATATTGAGTCCCGGGTAACCACTTGATGACTAGCCACCATCCCAACCAAGGAACATGGTATCCAGCCGTTAAAGGACATGAGCATGAGTGATGATAGTCATGCATGTTGAAGCAGTGTACATTTTGTAGTAGCGGAGATTATAGTTTTCGGGTACCGGTTCTCCATCATGGATGGAGAGCTGGGGAACAGAACGTCCTTGACCATCACGTATAGTACTTTGGTTCACAATGACATTGCAAAACGACACCACATTTCATCACAGTCATCTACTGTACTACACATGACTTTTACTTGGCTAAACACGTGTATAACGAAGTTTATGGGTTTATTGAGCCAGTAGATATTGACTTTGTATACAGCATCCTGATCACCAGCCTTAATTCTTGACAGACAATCGCATGTAGTTGGGGCGTCAATAACTCCGAATCAAAGGTTGAATACAAGCCATCCTTCCGACCGCTTTGCATCGATCTTGGGGGCTTTTAAACAAGGAATAAACGCTCTGACAACCACCCTAAATCCGATTCGGTGCTGTAGCAACTTCAAAAAATGTAAGATGATGTAGTGGCGCAGCACATAATCCGGCGAATTCCTAATTGGGAGGACATGACTCAACATGGCACAACCATGAGATTCCTACCTCCAGCCAAGTCTGGTTGTGTGTTTTGTAGAGTAATATTTCTTCTATCCATCACCGTTGCTAGTCAAGAATCGTGGCACCATACGCCCGATGATCAATGCAGGCTGTGCCAGCAAAGACAGACCATTCAATCATGCCTTGACAACCTTGCCGCTCCAAATGTGCCACGATGAAAGCAAACGTCAGAGATAAATGGGCCGGAGGGTGTCACGAGTGGAATTAAATCTTGACACGAATGTATTCTAAACAGTAGTCTTGAAAACAAGTTGTATCGTAGCTTCGCAGCAAACAGGCGACTGGAATTTTGTGAGCACTAATGCCACCCTCTACCTAGAAATCAAGCACAAAGAATCTAAAACTGAAGGGTATCCGTCTAACGCCGTGTGACCACATAAATCATTAGACAAAGAGCTGAGTTGAAGCCAGCCGAGTCACCTCCAGAAACCGTAAGAAAAAGAAGAAAAAAAGAAAATCGTAAGCATACAAGAAGGAATACACACATGTGATGCAAGCCAAGGCTCAGACCACAAAGACGGTCGCCATGACTGCTGCCACGGCAGGCCACCAACCGAGAGCTTCAACTGTGGCCCTCAATCCAGCACCGGCATTATCAGAATCAGAACCAGATGAACTGCTGTCGTCCTCGGAGGGCAGGGCGGTATCGTTGGGGAGAGTTCCGTTGATGAGAATGGTCAAGGTGCCGTTGACCTCGGCCACGTTGACAATCGACTTGTTGAGCGCCTCGTAGCTACCGTTTCCGATGAGTTCGTCGTAGTATTCCGTGCTGTTGTTGTCGTCGCATCCGCAGTACTCGTATCGCGAGCAGGCGCAGATGATGTCGCGCTCCTCGTCTTCCTCGCTGGTCTCGTTGTAGTAGCGGTACGGGTACGAGTAAGGGTACATGTAGGCGCCGTAGAGCCAGACGCCGGGCCAGAAGGCGAGTGCAGCGCCGGCTAGGGCGAAAGGAGCGATTCCGGCGCCGGGGGTTCGACCACCGGCACGGTAAGGAGATGCAGCTCCGCCGGGGTAGTATCGACCGCCGGCAAAGCTGGGCTGGGGACCGACGCCTCGAGAACCACCCGAGCTACCTGAATTACCGGGACGACTGCCGGAAGAACCGCTTGAACCTGGATAATATGATGAGCCTCTGTTATTGCCTGATCGGCTGCTGCCACTGCCGCTGCGGCTTCCACTACCGCTGCGACTGCTGCCGCTGCCTCTTCCACTTCCGGTACGGGAGCTCCCACCTGAACTTCCTCCAGATGAACCACCACCTCTGCTTCCTCCAGATGAACTGCCACCTCCGCCGCTACTACCACCACCGCGTCCTCCTCCGCCGCCGCCGCCACGACGCTTGAAAAGCTCGTGCTCGTCGGCGCTGGGTTCGGCTTCGATGCGCTTGACGTGGCGGGGACCGTCAACGCCTGCTGCGGCGGCTGAGGTCAGGAGGGCAAATAGTACGACTGAGAGATCGAATCTCATCTTGTGACCAAGGGGGGTCTACGGTATGTGGTCTAAGTCTAACGAAAAGGGTCGTAGATGCGTCTGTTGAATGCGATTGAACGTAACGTCAAACAATTGACAGTCGTATTTCAATGTCGAATGCAAACCAACAGAAGAACAAAGAAGTCGTGCGTTGGGAAATAAGATGAGGAATGGATTGCTCAAAGTGGGCGGATCCAAGGTTTAATACCCAAGAAAGAAGGTTGTATGACGGGGGTTGTGCAGGGGGTGTCCACAGGGTGGAAGAGCGAATGGTTGATGATCCGTAGGCAGTGACTGATGGAGGCGATGGCAGTGATTGATGATCTCAACGATCAGAACTAGTGGGAGGTAGCGGAAGGTAGTAGGGGTAGTAGGGGCGGACAAAGACAGCGGAAATGCGATGATGTCGCTAGTTTCCAGAAAGATTTAGTGATCGACCGCTGCTAACAGGGTCGAACAGGCAGGGTCTTGGCTGATGCTTTGAATGAGGTCACTCAGCAGCCGGTTTTAGTGGATGATTCGATGACCCAAAAAACAAAAGATGAACTTTGCTTTGCTTGGTGAAGATGGATGGATGATGACTGATTTACGGAGCCCTCTGTCTCTTTATATCCATCTTGGCAGAGCTACTATGCCACCAAGTCTCGGGCGTTTTGTGCGGCTGACGAGGTGAAGGAAGCCAAATTTACTGCTCTCAGCCTTAGTCTTGGCCAAAAATGGTGCTTTGACTTTTTCTTTTCCCATTGGGGAGTTTGTATGGGAAAAACTGCCCACCGACTCTTCTGTTTGTTACTGGGGCTTAGACTGGAAAATGGATGGCTCCATTCGATTGTCATAAGACAGAAATCATTGGATGCAGCCCCCGGGTTAGAGGTCCGGGGTACCTGGGGCGTGGATCAGCCTTAAGGACACATTAACAGACATTCCTCACTGAAACATAGTAAGTGACTGCATTAATACTATGTACAAAGATGGATCGATGCACTTATCGAAATTTATTTCCAGTTTATTTACCAATTGGTTCATTTCATCTAAATGATCTGGAACAAAAGGACCCCTAAACTTGGCGCAGCGTGGCTTATGCATAAGCTTGCAGCGCTGCAATTATCCTTGTTTAGCGTCCAGTTAGGCTGTCACAGAGGCAGAATTCTTTGATCTCAGGACCGACCTCGCGCTCGCATCGCTCGTCTAAGCGGACTTTGGATCCAAAACATGCCAAAAATTCTTTTTTAGTCACGGGTGGCTGACCCAACTCAGGATACGCTGGCACTCCCAAGACAAAACGACTAGTTATAAAGTTGTGGCTGGGAGTTGGAGTAGTAACAGAACCCAAAGCTCAAGATCACACACTGAGCAACGAGAAGAGAACAGAACACGTGCTAACTCAGAATTTAATAAAAGTCTCCGTGATCAAAACAATGCTTGGCTGCCTCCGCAATGATTGATAATCTCCATCCTCTACCCCTCACTAACAAAATCAAAGTATCTCCGCCATAGCCACCCACTGCCACCGCCCGCCCCCCCAGGCGTATCAAGATCTCAGGCGCCAGAGTGACATCGAGATCATCACCCAATCCTTACGAGGCTGTGCTGTTTTCTTCTGAGGAATTTCTAGAAGCCTGGGCGAGGGATCTGCTTTTAGCGTTCAGCCGATATCAGGCACCTGCGTTTTGACATCAATGACTGGGTGGATATAGCGTTACTGGGAGTCGCTGCCTTTTCTGTTTGCTTACTACTTCTGCATCTTGAGATATCATGTGTCATTGCTCTTTTCTTCTGAGGCTATAGCGTCTAGTTTCAATGGGAAGCGATCGACACTCGGTTCGTACCAAGAGTGGTGGTGAGAGGAGATGAGAAACGTACTCTATGATCAGAGGTAAACGCTCACAAAGCTAGATGGTGTAAACATCTTTCATAGTCCCCCGCCTCCTCAACCTTCTGTAGTTGCGCCTCCATGTACATGTATCCGGACAAACTCGTGGAAGTCCGCCGTATCGTAGCTTGCAACGCACTGCAGATAAGCCAACTCTCTCCCCTCACCAGTCCCACTCAGCTCTACAATCTTTCTCAACAGGATTGCCATTTCAGGGGCATATCTTGCGATACCAAGCCACTTTCGCTCATCTGGAGATGCCCGCTCGATAGCAGCCTTCCAAAGAGTGCTCCATCTGTCGATTGCGCGTAGCAAAATCGAGGAATGGCCCGAGGACAATACTGACATGCGGCAGTTGAACGCGACCGGGTAGAGGGCTTCGGTAGGATATGAGTTAGCATTGTGGCCATGACCAATCGTTGAGTAACTAACCTGACATGAGAAGCAAGAGATCCCAAGTCCCTAGTCGTCCAAAAGATGCTCTTGTTGAAGCTACCCACTCTTCAGCAAGCAACCCCGAGACGGCTTCAGTGTAGCTCGACGGGTAAGACCTTTTCAAGTTCTGCTGCACCTTTTCCTGGAACGCGGTACTTGAATCTGCATCCCACAGCTCGAACGGGCAGGGTAAATGCCCGGTCATCTCCTTGACCGCCATGAGTGGCGGATTGTTAAAGAACATGGTAAGATACGTGTCGCTGACGAATGCACAGGTTGTCACACGAATGCACGTCTCCTGGTATATAAACCTATCCCAGGTAATTTCGTCCGGCCGCGACTGATGCTTGAGGCCCACCATACCTGACCTTCTCAGCGATGTAACAAGCAGGGGCATCCACTTGATCGAAACCCTCTGACGAGCCGCGATGTCGTTGGCGCTGCCCTGGAGAGCAACCAGGAGGGTTGCAGATTGGTAGACCTCAAGCATGTGGCTCGACATGGCTGGAGTAATTCCACGGTCCCCCAGTTGCTCGAGCTCGTCAAAGACATACGTCTCACACAGCTCGAGCAGCGATGCGGTAAGGAGTGGACAGTATGACGGATCGAGTTGCTGTAAAAATGAAGTCCCAGTTAGAACGGCGCCCAGGAGCAGATGGAGCGCCACTCTGTCTGGATTAAAAGTTGGCCAGTGTATCGCGCCTTTGGGGTAATGTCTCCGACGGAAGAAGATGATGAGTGAAGTTTGAAAGTGCGCAGTAGAGAAGAATCCTGCCTGGCAACTTTGATCTAACCCTTCTTTTAAACGAGGCTTGCTGGTGGCCAGGCTCCGGAGCGTGTCTGCGAGGGAGGCCACTCGTGCTGTGAGAGCGTCGACTGAGGTGGCGGGTGTGTTGAAGATGCCCGAGAACTGGAGAGGATTGTGATTCATATCTGAGAATTCCTGGGGCTCGTCAAGGAGCATGTCTGAAAGATCTAACAGAAGACACCTTGGATCGACTGTGCCCGGGACCCAATTAGTGGTTTGTGGTTCTCCATGTTTCCAGGCCGGTGCTTCCGATACTCGTTCAGGTTCCTCAGCCACCGTGATATACATAGAAGTGTTTTTAGGATCGGTAGATTGAAGAAGAAAGGACAAGCTCAGACGGTCATCTTTAGGAGGCTCCTTGACGATGGCGGCGTGTGAAGGATCGTGGCACAGAGCGCTGTAGGTACATGCGATGGATCGAGAAGAACAATGAGAACAAGGAAGCTCCGAGTTACACGACACTTTTACTCGCGAGCAGTGATCGCAGGCCCGAAGCTTTCTACCGCGTCGGGCTTTTGGTGGCAGAGGACGGCCTCTACGGTCTGGACAGGACTGGGCATGACGGCGAGCTACATCTGCCCTGCGAAAGCATTTCTGGCAAAAGTGACATTTTGGTTGACGCGTTACAACAGGCTTTCGACAAGTTGCGCATTCGGGCGTCCCGGAAAAGGCTCCCATGCCTGTGTCTCGGATGCTGGGGGAAGATGAAATGTCCATGTTGAATCCACCGTCGGGCAATAACCACATAGCTCCACTTGTTGATCAACTAGCCTCGGGAAATTCACACATCACTAACACGGAGGCCGATAGAGACAAAGGGTATATATATAATACACAGACAAGTGGATTTCCTTCTTCCTTGTTGAAAGATACTGCATCTTGTCTCTAGTTAAGAGTATATACTTGGCCATGACCCGATTACAGATAGCCAGGCGTGAGCAAAGACCTCTCTCTACCCCTGGCTTGCTTCGAGATGACTTACACCCGACTCTGCAGTCACTACGCGCCCATTGGCCCTCGTTTCGACGTCGAACAACTTGCAACTCCCATTGAAGATCCAGAGAACAGTCAAAAGTAATCTTGAGGATCAAAAACGAAATGCCTCCTCAAAGACAGCCAACCAGCTCGACCTCCATCGTCATCCCGCCGCCTTGACCGACGACGTCAAGCCAAACAACCTGGTCGAATATGTCTTGTGTGTCCTTGCCGAACTTTCCGACAGCATGTTATGAGATACTAATCGATCTCGAAATTATAGAACAACCGCTGATAAAATCGCTGCCTGGGCTCGCAACGGTTCCTTTTGGCCCTTGAGCTTTGCCACGGCCTGCTGTGGTGTCGAGATGATGCACGTCTCCATGCCGCGATACGACCAAGATCGTCTGGGCATCATCTTCCGCGCTTCACCTCGACAGTCAGATGTCATGATTGTCGCTGGGACCGTCACGAATAAGATGGCATCCGCAGTTCGACTATGTTACGACCAGATGCCCGAGCCGCGATGGGTCATCAGCATGGGGTCCTGCGCCAACGGCGGAGGCTACTATCATTACAGCTACAGTGTTCTGAGAGGCGTAGATCGCATCATACCGGTCGACATCTACGTTCCTGGGTGCCCGCCGACTGGAGAGGCTCTTTTGTATGGAATATTTCAGCTCCAGAGGAAGATTCGCAGTACGAGACAGTCGAGAATATGGTATCGAAAGAGGTAGAGGTGTACGTACATGGCAATCAGGATCATCCAGAAACTGTAGGAATAAAACGCAAAACTAGTAGATTATCACTGGAATTGAAGACTACAAGATTGTGGAGAAAAGGAATTGATCCAAGTCAGAATAGTCAAAGCTCCCAACCAAGTTGTTCAACCATCTCACATCATCTACCTCTTGAGGAGGTGCCTCAGTCTGAACCTCGGGAAGCGGAACGATGGGAAACGTCTTCAGTATATCATCTAGGTTGGAGGCGCACTTTTCCTTGCGCCGCTGCTGCATCATAATGAGCAAGGACGCCGTGTTGAGCGCCTCTCTGGTTGCATTGGTGTTGTAGACGTTGGCAACGTTACTCAGGCACTGCATCGCGTCCTTGAGCTGCGCTATCGATTCACCAGTGTCGATAGCCAGTAGCACGCAGATGATCTGGAATGGGACGTTGGCCATGTGATGCCAAGGGGAGCGAGCGTCGAGAATAGTCTGAGCAGCCTCGATGCCCTTTAGAGTGATGGAAAGAATTTGATCGAGGATCTTTCCAGTGAAGGAGGTGTTGATTGACTGTAATCGGCGACAGAGGCACAGCGCTAGATTGCATTGAGCGAGAATCGAAGGCGGGACCGAGTGCACGCGGTTCAACACGGCCGAGAGTGACGTCTCGAGCTCAGAGACATCTTGTGTCTTGTTTGGGTCGAGGTCTGTCGAGTAAGACAATAGCTCCATGAGTTCAGTGGTGTAGTCTCCTGGTCTTGCACACGGCATTTGCAAGGTCGAGTTGCAGAGTATCGTCCTAGACCGGCCCATGTCAAACGAGATCCATATGTTGAGATGCTCCGCAACCGCAAAGAGCCTCCGTCGAAGTTCAGAGTCGACCTTCTCTTCCATTACTGGGAGGACTGATTCACGTGGTGGTTCACAATGCAAGCCAGCTGCTTCCAACATGTGCATAAGAATAGAGCTGGCCATCCATGCTGTATGAGGCGTCCCTGCGATCCTCAGATAGACTACGCGAAGAATCCATGCCGTGACGAGGGTGGATGATGGATCGTCGGACATTGTTTGCTCGAGCGTAACTCTTGCTGATTCTATCAAGTCTAGTTCCACTGGAGGGGGCTCTACCTGCGAGAACAAGCACCCAATAGCTGCTATGCCACACAAGACGGCATCTTTTGGTTGGTTATATACGAGACCCGCCCATTTATCTTGGATGAGACGCTTGATATCGCTGTGATCAACAAAGCCATAGATGGGGTCCATCTTGTCAAAGTAGACGGCGCTCAGTGTTTCCATTTCCTGCTGTGATAATAGGTCCGTGATGGGTTTTGAGACGGAAGTCTGAGACGTCTTGCGTGACCCGAGAAAGGCGTTCCATGCAAAGGTGTGCATTCGAGGAGCATTCTTGGGATCCAACCTCAATGCCAATCTTCTCAGAAACGCTGCTCCAGAGTTTGCTTCCAGGGACTGGAGATGGCGGGGCGACGTTCCATGTTCGCTACACGAGGGTCGAGCATCTTTCTCTGATTGAACTGGGGGAGAAGGTTGGATAGACTCCTTCTCGCTCTCAGGATGCTTTCTCTTTTTATTTGGAGGGAGTTTCTGGTAGCTGCAGTCGTACTCGAAGCGTACGCAGGCGCCGCAAGGCTGATTACCGTCACATTTTCGCTTGAGCTCGCGGCAGGTATCACATGCCAGTCTTGAGCGTTTGCGGCCTTGTAAAGAAGACATATAATCAGACGCTGAAAAGGGGCGAATAAATGAAGAGTATAAGTTGAGCCGTAGGGAGTGCGCATGGAGTGGATCGTGGGGGTCGGTTATCCCGGTCCGAACGGATATTCCGGGAGTAGCGGAAAGGGGGGATATGAGGACCGGGCAAGAGAACTCAGTACGACGCATAAGTTGGTATTTCTATTCCTTGAGAATTCTGAAATCAAGATACTAGGAAATATTTGCTTTGTAAATACTTATTCAAAGTATGAATTCGCTATTAAATCACAAGACGCTTACTGGCTACTTAGAAACCCATTCAACTATAGAAAACCATGACTATTGTTAACCATTGAACCTGTTTCCTACAGTTGATCTGACGCTTCTGTTTCTTGTTTGGCTTTGATCGGCCTTGAGGTTGCAGTAACCTCCGAGCTCACCAACTGCAGCGGCTGTCCAATAATCTCTTCAAAGTCCTATTTCAAATGGTTAAAATCAAAACAGTTGTGAGCAATCGTAGTGTATAAACTCACAGGCCCTTGGAACGTTTTGTGATAGACCAGCCAGTAGAGGGTGATGACCAAGTAAAACCCTCCTACAACAGCGGAAACGTAATCTGGATACGAGTCAAACGGTGCACGACGAAGATGGTCGAGGGTACTTACTCATGGTATCTGCAGATACTGGAAGGCCGGCGGGAAAGCAGAAAAACTTTGATTGTTCAGCAGACTTTTGCAGAGGAGAAATTGAAGATATACTTACGATGGATGTGATGACAACGAACACAGCTGCAATAACGTTGACCAATAGGCCAACCTTGGAGCCCATTCTCGCCGGGGTTTTGCTGGTTTGATATTCTCCAAGAACTCCCCTCCCTCTCACAAGAAGAGCGATAACAGGGCTCGCATAAGAAATGTTGAGGAAGGTAGTGCACGAAGCAACGTAGGCGCCGAATGCCACTGCAGGTCCTAGATATAAGAGTCCAAACATGACGTTGAAGAAGTAACAGAGCATGATTGTTCTGACTGGTACATCAAGACCTTTTTGCACATGGTTAAAGTAGTTATGAAACAGGATACCCTTATCTCTGGCCATGGCATAGAGCAGCCTGCTAGCGCTTGTGATGCTAGCTGACGTGCCATTGATAAAACAGATGCTTGTCATCAAAGCTAGTATAGTGGCGGCAGCTCGACTCTGTGTACTTTGTAGGAACAGTTCCACGATTGGCATGCCGGTAGGAGTTGCTAGGACTGTTGCTGGGTCTGTCAAGCAGAATAGAATGACCAGGATGAAGACAAGGCCACTGCATAATGTTAGAAAATGAAAAAGTACAAGTGAAGCTCACTTACGTGACTCCGCCAACGACGACGGCTAGCATCATAGCTCGCGGGGCATCCCTTGACGGATTTGGCATCTCCTCGGTGAGATGCAGCACGACGTCAAACCCAATGAGCGACAGCGCTGATTGCAGCAAGCCAAGAATCCACGAGAGACCATCTGGCCAGCCGGTCTCGTTGGTGAACGCTGTAAAGACTTGGCGAGCATCCGTTTTTGGCGAGAGGGAGAGTAAGACGATGCTGATGATCACGACAGCCAGGACGGACCAGTACACTACCAGTGTCGTTAGCCAAGTCGTATCTAGGGTTCAGAGCCATACTCACAAGCAAGCTTGTTCCAGGGTCCTAGTATGCTATTCCCCCAGATATTTCCAACCGTACCAAAGGAGAGGATGGCGAGGAAGAACAGGTACGTCTTCCAGGCGGTGGCTTCATAAGAGCCGTTCGAAGCTACCACCGCTGCCGCCGAGATGAATTGTGCTATGCGACTGAGCTTGTGACTTTTTGATAAAGTGACTGAACATCTTACCTGCAAAAAACCCTTGCGTGGTCACGATAGTCAGCCATCCAGCTATGTTGGTCCATCCAACGAAGAAGCTCTTGCAACACGTCAGTCAACTGTGCACCCAAGAGACGACATGGCGCCATACCATAGATCGCTTCCACCTCTCTGTGCAAAGAGCGTACATGAAGTGGTATTGACCGCCTGCTGTTGGCCATATCGCTGCGAGTTCTCCTAGACTAGCAGCAAGAGCCAGATTGCATAGGACGCAAAAGATGAAACCGTATATGAACGAGACCGAACCGCCCGAGGGTAATATGTAAGCGATGGAGCCGGCGAGTGCAATCCAGGTACTGAAGAATGATTAGCGAGAACTACAACGAGCACGTATATTTCCCGACTTACTTGAGGATGGCAAAGGCCATGGCTACCATGGTCAAAGTGGAAAGGCGCTGTTTCAAAGCGCCCTCCTCCGAGGAGCCTTTGTGTAGAGGAGACATTTCAGACCGCTTTGGCTAGATAAGACAAGATCACGATCAGGTTCCGCGGAGAGGAGAGGTCCTGAGATTTATAGTTGATTTAGAGAGTAGTGCCGGGTGCCACACCATTCAAACACAGTAAGAGCAGATACAAAGACTGATAGTCGGGCTAAGAAAAAGCCACGGGGTACGCAATCCCTCACATAGGAACTGGTGCAATACACTACTTTCTACTGTTATCTCTACTGCTCCCGTGTAAGTCTCTTGAGTAGCGGCGCGATCCTGATAAGCTGCTACATGCTTCCCCGCGTTTTTGCGAGTCCTATTGGCATGGTTAACCGGATAGAGTAATTTCGAGAGAAGATGATGGCCTCTGGTTGGATCATCATCCGAAGATAGATATCTACTAGGGCCTCTAGTCAGTTCTAGATTCTTAACACGTATTGGGTAATAACCTAGATGATCTCTTCTCGGGAAATTCCCTAATCTAGAAGTTTAGTCGATAGCATCAGCGGCCCTAGGTATTTAAATACCTACCCAGCCGTACTATACAATAACTATCTCGTCCCGCTTAGTACTGGGGTACTTGGCAGTCGAAAGACTAGAAACAGGGAACAAGATCCGCGTTCTTCTGATCGGACGTGGAGCCAGAATGAAATCTATCTGCTTCAACGCTACATGGTACTTTGCTTTTTGTATTATGCTACAACATGCTACACTGAAAACTAGTCTCCAACGCTCAATGCTCTATTCTAGCCTGTGTTGTCATGTTGCAAGGTCCTAGAACTTGGCGTTTGTTGTCCTGCAACTAACTAGCTTGATGATTAATTCTTTGGGCCCAAATTTCATACCATTTCCACAAACAGGAACTATTTTGTTACTCTTTCTTCAACTGAATTTATGATGGACAAGGGGGTAAATACCAAGATATTCGGAGACGAAACTCAAGCACACCAAAGTCCATTTCCATTCTTAGAGCTGAGCTGCTGCTGCTGCCTTAAGCTTAGCTGACGCTGGGCGAGGGCTGTTGGGGAGTGAACACACACACGTTTCTCCCCCCGGAGGACCACTAGACCTGGGTACTGTACAACTTGCTCAGCCTCTACTCTAAAGACTGAGGCCACTCTGCAACGCGAGTGTATTGTCTGGTGAAACTGCGGCGTACCCCAAATCCCACCCCTTGGTAGACATTTCATCCCTGATGTTATCGATTGACTCTGTGCTTTTCCTCTCGAACAAGTCTCTCTCTCCACGTGATTTTCAATGGCCCTTGGACATAAGAGCCCGCCTTGTCAGTGTGGCAAGTCAAAGGTGAGAGCTCGATAACTGACGGTAAGGCGCAGGCTCTTACTGCGGGAGTATGCCTTGAACCAGTAGCGACAGGGGACAATTTGGAGTTGGGCTAGCAAACAACGTGGGAGGATTATTATAATGAATCCTTGCAGTCACAGGGCGGCGTTCCTTGAGAGAACAGACGACCTTCACTGGAACGGCGCCCAGGTATAGGATGGAGGCTGACTAAGAATTGTGGAACAAGTATTTCCCCGGAAAACTTGCCACGCACCACATATTCACGAGCAGACACAAAAGCACCATCTTACTTCCTTCTTCCAACATGGGACTATCGCCCGTCGCAATTTTCATCAACAGTCGCATCCAAGTCCTGATACGGACAGATCACTCTGTTATATACGCCGACAAGGCTGAACCCGACGTTGTCCTGAAGGCGGAAACCATATGGATCGATGGCAAGCCTTACGGGCCGCCATCAACGCCGGCGCAGACCAATCGCGACCTCCGTCGTGAGCACGACATCTACCAGGCTATCGGTGACCACCAGCACATTACGAGATGCTTCGGCCTCGTCTATGACAATTATAATAATGCCATCGCGCTAAAGCTTGAACGTGCACCCAAGGGCAATCTGCGGCACTTGATCGAGGAAACTCGAGAGATTCCTCCAATCTCTAGGCGCCTGGAGATGGCTGCTGACCTTGCCAAGAGCGTCGCATATATCCATTCTCGTGGTGTCATCTGGGGAGATGTTTCCACTCGGAATGTCCTTGTATTTGGTGATGACAACCTTAAGCTCTGCGACTTTGCCAGCTCTGCTCTTGAGAATGTATATCCTCAATTTGGGTTCCATACATACGAGCCAGGTTACTGTCCTGCCGTGCCAGAAGGCGTAGTACGCACATTGCCCATGATGCAACGGGAATTATACGCCCTCGGGTCGGCTGTTTACGAAATCACTTCGTGGAAATTTCCGTATGCGGAGGTCAGCGGTGATATATGGGACATTGTTGAGAGCGGTATGATGCCTGTTATAGGTGAACACAATGTGGCTCGTCATGTTATCACGCGATGCTGGAACTTTGGGTACGACTCTGCAGGAGCCGTCGCAGGTGACTTGGTCGCTGTTCTCGGGAAGATTAGGGAGGAATGAGCCAGGTCTCAACTATATGGCTATGGCGAGAGGGGTCCATGGTTCTCTTTCTGTTGAGACGGTGTGGCCAAGGTGATCTGAGTTGATGTCTACAATTGTCTAGGCCGGTATGAAAACAAGCAATTATGTGAATACTCCATCATTCAAGTGAATAGATAATATAGAACAGGAAACCAACTCGAGCATGGCTGGTAGCCTAGACGGAAGCCCCAGGCAACCTGCTTTGACAAGTTTTCAATAAAGAGATAACCTGGTTCTACAATATACAGACAGCCTACTTCGGTTCCTCGGTCCCCATCATACTGTGTGTTGGCTGACTGCAAATCCACCCAGCCCTAGTGGACTCGCTGTTAGATGGCTGGCTTCATTCCTTGGAAAAGTCAGCAACTCAACCGGCGACTTGCCAACTAGGACTAACCAATGGCCATCTCACCTTGAAAGAATGAAGCATGGTGTAGATTTAGCATTGGGGACAAGAACCACTGGACCTGTAGGAACCCATGACGGTCTTGCTTGGCGTTAGATTGGGGCAGTTTGCCGTGCCCGAATTTGCGTGGTCACATCGCTCCTCGATGGGATACTCCTTTTTGTCGATTGTATGGGCGCACTTTGAGTATCTAACAGTGACAGTGTAGTAACCACACATCGTTTCAGGGATGAGAGCTGAGAGCTGTAGACAACTGTTGGTGTTGGGACTTGATATCGATCAGAAACCCAAGATTGGGTTTTTTGAGTCCGAAGATGCTGAAGATTGTAGTTTGGAACTAAGAACCGCTTTTTGGATTTTGTGCTTATTGTTTATATTTATAGACCTTTGTTTCCGCCCCAGAACAACAACTAAACAGATGTTGCTTTTGACTGTGCGGGGAAACCCAGCCTGCATAAATGCGTGTTGGCACGCACCCAGACTGTCGTCAGCAGGATCGTTTTGTATGCAATATGCAATGCGCGAGTAACGAAAGATAAAGTCGTTTGGGGGCTACTGGCTGGGGCTCGATGTGATAGGAGCAAATGGGATCCACGATCGATGCACACATTGTGTTGCATTGTGTTGCATTGTGATTCGCTCTACGTAACCCTACCGATGCCCGTCAAATGTCTGCTGAACATCAGTCTTGACGTGGATATGGCGTCCGTACTCGCTGTCATCCAGGCTGTGTACGCTCCCCTCGCCCCCAACTACCTGGCTCCGTAGGGCAACTTCGTCGTCCAATCTGAGTCTTGTACTTCGCGTTCCCTTCGAGCCCAGTGGGTAATTGGATCCATTGTTAGCTGAGCTGCTGGACTTTACATCCCTGCTTCTCATGGCTCGGAGTAGCGGCTTCAAGCTGGGGAGACAGGCAGACAAGATGCCTATAGACGGCTCGACGGATGACCAGATGGCTACTGGACCCATCATCCACGTTGTGTCGGTCGCTTTGGAAAACAAATCAAGGTAATAGACGCGCACAGCACTGGCTATGCAAACACTAAGACGGTCAGTATCAGTCAGATAGTACATAAGAGCGGCAATGACAATTACTCACAACCCCCCTAGAGCAAAGATAGCGCATACGGCAATCTTTTTATCCTTGTTCATGTGAAGCTCAAGGATCTTTGGGACCGGAATAGCCAGCAGGATCACATCCGTTACAAAGTTGATAGTGGCTAGAATCACAAAGAAGCGTCCGACATTTATGCATGTGCCCTCGGTGCCCTTGAACCGAGTCCAGTAGTGTGGAAGTGGACTGCAGCAAAAGCCCATGGTAATCATAAAGTAGATGGGGTATGAGCCGACGAGAAAGGCACCGAACCAGAAGTAGATTCGGAATGATAGCGCGTTGCCTGTGAAGACACGCCAGTAGAAGAGGAGGATTGATGATTTGGTGGCGAGTACGGCGGCGCAGAAGATGAAGCTGTAGATATACAGCAGCTGACTTTGTTAGTACAAAGCAACAATCAACATGTATTGTTTACAGGACTTGCCTTTGCCGTCTGGACGAGATCATCCACGCCAAGGGCCCAGACGTGACGGCCTGCTCCTGTATGGCCGACTGGCGTCTGTTAGTACCGATTATCATTCTGGATGATGGAGCGCAAGATAGACCTACTGGCTACTACCATTCCAGCGACGCAGCTGGCCAAGATCGCGACCACGGATGGCCACGTCGGGCAGATCTTCTACCTGTCGGAAGAGTCGCTGCAACGACTGAAGCGTGATTCCCAGCCCCAGACAGAGGACGGATCCTACGTGTCCACCAACGACGCACTCTCAGCTCTCATTTGGCGAAGCATCATGGCAGCCCAGTTCAACGAGAATGAGCTGGACGGTAGCGAAAACTCTGTGTTTAACATTGCCATCAATGGTCGAGGACGGAGCCGGCCATCGATCCATCCCGAGGCCATGGGGAGCTTTCTCGGCTTTATCCAAGTTGAGCTCCCCATCAACAAGATTCTCGAGGCTGACAACCTTGCAGTCCTGTCTCTTGTAATCCGAAAAGCGATCATTGCCATGGACGAGGATTTCTCCGGCTCCTTCATCAACGACGTTGTTCAACTAGTCAACAACCAGGATGATCTGGGTGTACTGATTCCCACGTCATTCCTCGACGTACCCGGCCAAAACTGTGCGCAGACATGATGGGAGAAGTTCAAAATGTACGATCTTGATTGGGGAAATGCACTGGGAGGCAAGATTGCTGCCATTAGGTCGCCTAGCTGCGGTATTCTCAATGGCATGCAGATCATGTATCCCCAGCACCCCGATGGCGGCAGAGAGATGTTGGTTGGCATCTATGAAGATTGCTTGGAGAGACTTTGCAATGACCCGGTCTGGACTAGATATGCGGAGCGTCGATAGGCATTATATATATAAAAATCATCAGTGGTGGCTTACTTCCGTATGTTGACAGCGAGTTAGTACTGGGCTACAGCATCTCGACAGGCTACATAGCTTTATACTAGGGTGGTTAGATTCAAGTGATGTGCGTATCACTGGGTCTCGCAAGCTGGAACTTGGTTTGTGACCATGAGTAATAGATGTGGGATGTTGATCTGAACTCCAATGTAAGAGATATTGCATCTAGATTTAGTTTTATGTCTTGGCATGCTAGAACCTGATTTTCTATTGTCAGTATCACTACTGCTGGATCTATGTCAGTGCTGGACGTTAAAGCCATCTGAGTGGAAAACGAAGTCTCGTCTGGTGAGATTATTTACGTCTGCATAACTAACTCCTCTGTGAATAAACTTGGCTGATTTTGGATGAGTATATAATATAGGACTGAAGATAAAAGATTTCAAAGAATCGTATAGTTAGTAATGACCGCAGGCCTAATAAATAAGTAAACGTGTTGTGATATCATTTGGTGCACAAGACTAAATAGAAAACAAGTCTAGGCATGGCATTCTCTGTTTTTATTCTTAAAGGCTTCTCGGATCTGTCTTTGCATACTTGTCTGCTATATGTTATTCATCGCGCTGTCAGCGAATTTGTGATAGTCACAATGCGTCGACCTCGGCGGCGCTAGGCCCTCGTAATCAGTCCAGTGCCGATTTTATAGGGACTATATCGCGTTTATCTGGGAGTCGGCTATGCCAGTCCTGGACCCGAGGTTAGATTTACATCTGGTATGTGTGTCACCGGGTGATTATAATAGGTTCTATTGCGTCTGGGGCGGCTAGCGAGAGCATCGATAAACATCTGTATTAGTCGTAATCAACCTGGGGTCCATCCGTTTTCCAAGCTTTAGTTGTTGAAATTACAATATCAGTGCATGTTTCTTGTCACTGAACTAGTTGATCACGAGGGTGTCATGGCCCTCATTCAACAGTTCGTTGCTAGCGTAGATTTCAACCATCTCAAGAAATGCCAATCATTGTTGTCCATCAATCAGCAGAGGAATTCATGTTAAATGAATTGACCTTGAGTCGGCAGAGGCTGTAGGATGTGGAAAACCCTCCCACAGTAGGAGGGAAAACATCAGCCTCACTTATTCCATCAAAGCTGGAGAGCAATATCTTTACTATCTACATCGAATACCTGCTTCGTGTCGAAATCAACCATCTTCCTCTGTTTTCTGACGAGCAGATAGCGATAGAGGAACTGCCACGAAAACCAGATCTATTCAGCGATGATGACAACACCGCTGCATATACCACCGATTGTTCATGGGAGAATTGGGAGGAGGGAATGATCTGATATGATCTGACAGATTGTATATTTAGCGAGCTGTTTGTCTATACCTCTTGCTACTGGATAGATCATTTTAGGTATATTGTAGCAGAACATCTCCCTAATCTAAGAAGCATCGAAATATTGTGTCAAGCCAACTCGACAAGGCTTCACAACTGGACCAGTCAGAACAGTCTCTGACTGGATTGTATAGTGCAAGCAAGATTTGGATTCGACGGCAGCCTATACGATCCGATCCTCTGAGCATTACAACACTCTATGGGTCGAAAGACCTGCTGCTTAAGATGCTTGAAACATGCCAGTTCAAGTCTCACGGACTTTTGTCCAACACAGCTTTGCTTGCTGTTGACCAGGTTCTTCAATGGGGTGATTTATGCAGACTTTGAATGTTGTTTTTCGGACATGGAACTAGAGGTCATCTCCAGAATCTCGACTTTTTCTGCCATATTATGGACTCGTGATGTTTCTCTAGCAATAGCTATCGTCCGAATTGGGATGCTGCATTTAACATCATTAACGACATGCCCGATATTTTAGTCCGAGAGGGATGGGACAATGAACTCCTCTGTATGGGATCAGTGCCTCTCACAATATTAAACTATCCAGCGACTGATACAGGCTCTGCCCGACGGATCGTTTATTGCCAAGGCATAGTTGTTGCCTATGCCGAATGAGCGAGTTCATATTATAGTTGGTCTCTGTATTCCTCTCGTACAAGTTTCTCGGGTTGCCACGAGATGTTGTTACCACTACATGCTCCCCCCGGATATACTCAGCCGAATGAGGCAGTTTTACGAGAATATAACGAGTTCTGATTGGGCTATCTTCTAAACAGACACCAGCTAGGGGCCTTGGTGGCAACCTAGACGATCTCTTCTCGCAAAATTCCCTAATTCGGAAGTTTAGTTCACGATAGCAGGGTCTCGAATGATGGGGACTAGCCAAGGGTTTGGGGCTGGGTCCAAGATAAATGAGTTGCTAATTCCTCGTAGTTGATAGAGGAAACCTTTGTCTCTTTTGAATCATTCTTGTCTTGACTGTCGAAAACATGTCTTCCAAGGACGGATTCTCGTGGACAAAGACGCAGGGCCTCAAGTCCGGTGTTCCATGTATTGGTGCCATTAGCCCTCCTACAAACCTGTCCAACAATGACACAAACTACGATGTTATTGTTGTAGGTGCAGGCTACTGTGGTCTCACCGCGGCTCGTGACGCAAGCCTTGCTGGTACGTGTTTGCAAGGAATCTTTACAGACAAGAGAGCTCAAGATCAGACTAACAAGTGCATTCGCAGGCTTGAAAGTCTTACTCGTCGAAGCTCGTGACCGCATCGGTGGCCGTTCCTGGTCGTCTAATATCGATGGCTACCCATATGAAATGGGAGGCACTTGGGTATACTGGGGACAGCCAAATGTCTGGCGTGAAATCTCTCGATACGGCATGCAAGACGAGCTCGAGATATCCTACGACTTCTCTCAAGGCGTCAACAGATACATTCTGTCGACGCCCGAGGGCTCTCAGTCATTTAGCCATGAAGACGAGGTGAGACTGCACAGCCAGCGTGCCATTGACAAGAGTTTACTCACAGAGACTAGGACAGACTCATGCAAAGTGGCCTTGAAAAGTTGGTCAACGTAGATGGCTTCCAGGCGCGAGAGACGATAGTGTTTCCTCATAGCGCCAAGCTCGGCCCAGCTGCTGCCAAATACGACCGCATGTCAGCTGCAGATCGCATTGCCGAGATCCAAAACGACCTCACCCCCAATGAGCGAGTGTGCGTCGAGGCATTCGTCCTCCTCTGCAGCGGAGGAACGCTAGAGACGACAAGCTTCTACGAATTCCTGCACTGGTGGGCGTTGAGCGGATACACCTATCAAGGCTGCATCGAGTACCTGGTCAAGTACAAGTTCCGAGGAGGCCAGTCTAGCTTCGCTATTCGCTTCTTCGAGGAGGCTTTGGCAACTGGGAATCTCACCTACTCGTTCAGCTCCCCAGTTGCTTCCGTCAAGAGCGGACCTGCCGGTGTGGAGGTGACAACGCGGCAAGGGGCCAAGTTTCGAGGGCGCAAGATGATTAGTGCCATACCGCTCAACATCCTCAACGACGTCGTGTTTGACCCCCCTCTGACACCGGGCAAGAAAGCAGCAGCAGATATCGGCCATGTCAACCAGACCACAAAGGTTCATGCTGAAGTATCAGACCGCCATCTTCGGTCCATGACGAGTATCACCTACCCTCACAACAAACTTTCGTACGCTTTTGGCGACGGTACGACTCCAGCTGGGAATACTCACATCGTGGCATTTGGCGGACAGTATAACCATTTCCACCCAGAGGAGGATGTTGAAAAGACTCTTGCCGCATTCCAGAATTGCGTTCCGATGCATGTTCAGAGACTGGTATGGATGAATGCATAAGCATACGAGAGCCATTCTAACCGTGCTCTAGGTATTCCACAACTGGTCCAAAGATGAATTTGCAAAGGGAGCATGGTAAGTAAAGTCGTTCAAGTCTCCTCACGTGTGAGTTTTATTAACCGGTTGGCAGGTTCTTTTCTAGACCGGGGCTACTCACTGACCACCTGGGAGATATGAGAGCCAACCATGGCAATGTCGTATTTGCCTGCTCTGATTGGGCTCTTGGATGGCGTAGTTTCATTGACGGTGCCATTGAGGAGGGAACGCGCGCTGCTATGGCGGTACGATCCAGTTTGTCTGATAGAGCCCGTCTTTGAATTTTGGCGTCCTTCATGTAATATGGCACACCATCTCGTCAGTCTGTATGCAGTAGGATCTAGCTAACGTCTCGTATATAAAATGCCAGTTTGTTGTGCCCTCCAACTAGAGTGCCAAGATGCTTTTTTTCTTTTAACAAAGCAGACTTGTCTTGAAACTTTGCTTCTTACGATCCTGTAGCACGCAAAAGATCATCCAGTACCTTTCCCACAGCCAGGACTTTCTCTTCCTCCAAGTTCCTCCCTATCAGTTGGATACCCACGGGAAGATGGTTCTCGGCCATGACATGCTTATGGTCTTTCCAGAGTTGGACGTTCCACTCATCCAGCTCGTTCCGCGGCACATGGTCCCATGCGACCTCAGCATCCTGATATTCAACCCTCCCACCTGGTATCACAAGCGCTGTGTAGTCAACAAGATTCCATACCTTGGTATACCCTACCCATCTGACACTCCTGTGAGGAACAGAAGAGTGTGGCAGAGCCGGCATGAGTACAGCATCGACAGACTTGCCAGTCCGGGCCGAGCGCATGTTATTCCACTTCTCCAAATAGGCTTGTTGTAGACCTCGCTTCCGTTTGTTAAGCTGCCAGTATTCGTAGACTGAGATCGGGCTCCCGCGGTTGATGAGTCTCTCGACATGAGGTATACAAGGTTCGCCTCCTGCTTCCACGTCACGGCGAATATCCTCTCCTCCATCGACGGTAAAGTACAAATCCATAACCTCGATACACTCGGCATGTAATTCAGGATTCCATTCGACCAACTCGTGGCCACTGGTCACCAATCTAGCTGTGGCTTCTTGGATCACTCTTGTGATGGTAGGATGTGGCTTCACAACCCCATCATCGTACAGGACACCAATCGTCAGCTTACGTCTGAGTGTTTCTTGGTAAACATTCTGGCGCCACGGGAGTGGAACACTTCGACAGTCTTTGGTCCAAGGCTCTTGCAGGACCATTTCCTTTGTCAGTTGATATACAGACGAGAGGGAACGAGCCAGAGGGCCAATCGATGCCGGAACGTGCTCTTGTCCTTCTGTGGAAATTGGGACTCCAGTCCATGGTAGTCGAGCACTCTACTAGTCTCTTAGCACAGAACTTTGAATCACGGGCCGTAGCTCACACTTGGTTTGAAGCCATATAGGCCCATCATATGAGCTGGCATTCGAATGCTACCGCCAATGTCTGTCCCAAGCCCTATGAGACTACCTCGAGAGTACAAAAGCGCCGACTCGCCCCCTGATGAACCTCCAGGTGTATAACCACGGACAATCGGGTTCTCCGTCAGGCCCCAGAGAGGGTTGTCGGTCTCAGCCCACTCGGATATGTTAGCTGATGGGAAGGCCTACTGGATAAGACTGCTTACCATTATACTCTGCGGGAGATTGGTCTTGCAATATATAACAGCGCCCAGCTTCTTCAGCATGGTGACTAGAAGTGCGTCTTCCGAGGCTGGTTTAAAGGCCCTACCAGTGTAACCAATAGTCGTGTCGTAGCCTTTGGTATTGAATTGGTCTTTCAAGCTGACGGGGATGCCGTGCAAGGGTCCAATGGTTTTCCCTTCTTTGGCACGATAATCATCAAGCACTTGGGCTTGCGCTATAGCGTCTTGAAATAGAATTTCCGTAAGGCTAGAGCGAATCCAAGTTAATTCTTTTTTTTTTTCCAGAGGAATGTATGGGTGTAAACTTGCCAATTTGTCTGTTGATACGTTAGCAAAGTGTCAGGTTTATCTCATGATTCAGTATGTCTTACTTTATTGTGCGCTTCGTGGGCCCTTGAAACGTGAGCATATATCGGTAGGGCTCTGTGGGAATAACGTACATGGCAATATAGGCGTTTGTCACATCCAAGCTCCGTAGCTCGCCATTGCCAATCTTATTTGCTAGTTCCGTCAGATCATCCATGTCGACAATGCTTTTGTCATGGTCTGACACTGCTGATAGTCCTGGTGGAAGAACAGCCGCGATAGCATCGGCTTGTTGCTGCTGCTTCTGGGCTACAACGTTCTCCCAGCTTTTAGTTGCCATGGCTATGAATTAAGAACAAAAGTGAACGAAGGAGAAAGACGCAATCCCAAGCTGGTGTCGGATTCAAGTCTTACGTTCTTCTATATATAACCCCGCATGTACGAAGTGCCCTTTGCTTATAAAGATCTCGGCTACTGTATCCAATTGGAGACTCCTAGAAAACCACCTGTCATGTGTGAGATTGCGAGATATATTCTTAGCATGTACATCAAAGGTTCAAGTGTAACTCCGACTTTGGCTCCACGGTCGTCTCTCGACGATGCAGATCAACCTTGTCGCTGCACGTCACCTTGGAACATATCTATCTTGATCTTCGTTACAGGCCAGGTATTTGAAATCTCAGGTTTATGCCGTTACTGTTTACTCATATTCCGAATGCAGTAGTCCATCCTAAACACGCCACATAAACCATAGGCCATTAGGGGACTGATATTGAAGCATCAATGGCTGGGCTTGAAATACCAAACCATACTTCTATTGCGGCACCTCAACATCCTTGCTAGTATCAAGCTCCTCAAATCTCCTCAGGTCCATGGGCTTCTCCAGCAGGGGGATGACGTAGGGGTCAAAGGTCTTCCAGTAGGGATTTTCAAGGTGATACTTTTGGCTCTATAACTCGTGTCAGTACATCACATGGCGCTGAATACATGATACGCACGCTCTCCTGCTCATATCTCTCAACAATGGTAAAGGCTCGCTTATCAGAGGTCGACTGCATGACGTGCCATGAGAGCGTCTCCTTGTCCTGGGAGTAGACGCGGCTGGCCTCAATCAACTTGGCGGTGAGCTTCTTGAGAGACTCGTCGTCGTCCTTGGCGTAGAGGTGAACAACAATTGTATAGACCATCGTGGGCTTTGGTTTGGGGGGTTTCAATGGGCCGGGTTGAGCTGTGAGTGTTGAAGAGGGGGCGTTGAGATTATGCTTGATGGTAGTGCTTCTGAGTCGACTGCTGAGTCATGTGATCTCGCCACCGGCCGTCTGATATCAATAATCAAGGTGCGCGTCTGCCGCCAGATGCAACTATCTTTTGACAAATTGAAATTCATAGTCGTACTTGGATTTTGTTTACTTGTCGTTGTAAGCCGTTTGTCTTATGGACTCTAGGCCTTGATGTTTAAATGCTACGTTTGCAAGTTGGGCACCCTTAAACTCGCACGTCTAGGGTAACCTGTATAAAGATGGCCACAGAAGGTAGTTTTATTATCAAGACAGAAAGTTGGTTCATTACTGTAATTCTCACTTGGGGATACGTTATTAATAAGCAGGTAATGTAGCTGACGGTAACATTTGCAGTTTCCGATTAATAACGTGCATAATTCTTCAGGGCTAGTGGATGACGCTCAGAAGGTTAGAAAGAATGATTCCGTATGCCTCTTGATGCAAGGTGCAATAGCCAAGGCTTCAGAAGCTTGGAACCAATATCGTCACCGCAGGTTGACCGTTGGTCTGTTTACCAGAAACGGACTTGTCCAGACGCCGAGCCTACACCATTTCTTGGAACACATCTCTACCAAGGTCCACAAAGACGCCTCACCGAAGGGTCCGTTGTACCTTGCAAGATCCACCAAGAGCCTCACGGCAGTTGTCGGTCGGTGGTGGGCCATGCCATGTCCTAGTGAATTACATTCGGGTCTGACTGATAAGGTGGCTTCTCGCACCAGTACCACCAAGTCTTACAGCACATGGGCACAAGATGCAGAGGAGACCAACGTCATGATACAACAACAGTCAGAGCTCTCACGAGTCAGTCTGCATCCAAATTGCCGACAACGTCACAATCTACCAGTTACGCAAAGCATCTTTATGCGTAGGGCAAGCACCGTGCTCTTAAACAAACCCCCCACCATGGCCTTATCACGGGAATGGCCCATAGATTTGATCTAGAACAGGGACAGAAATTAAAAATTTCTCGACTGACAAGGCCTAGCAGAGGGTAAAACGCCGAGATATCTCGATCCAACGTCATATCTCTCGGTCCGAGACCCGTTTTTCGGCGGACCGGCGCTCCCGGACACTCCGCCGTCTCATCAACTTTGCTCCGAAAAGCCACCGCGATATCGACAATCTGTGAAATGGCCGCCGGAAAGAGTTTCTACAACGTGGATGGATTACCTTGGTAGATGTGTCGTAAAAGAATGCCATTTCTAAGCCTGTTGCCCCCCTCCTCCCCAGATACACTCACCAAAGACGACTCTTATTCATCCTCCAAAACATGAGTCGTGAGATGGATGGCAAGGCTGCTCAACCCACTGAGCCTCGGCGGCTTCATGGTGGTATAGTGGACCGAAACTACGACTCCACAGCTGCAGAACTGTGTACCAAACATGATCGAGGATGAACAACGTGCCATGATAAGGCATGTGGGAAGAGAAGGCAAACCATGCCATCATACTGGGCCAGGGCGATGCGACAAGACCTTGTACCTCGTGTCCTCTTATAATCTCTCATCTCCCGTAGAGCCCAAACTCTTGCTGCATCAGCACCTCCTGGCCCCCCTATCACCGCAATGTCGAATTACATCCCGTCATTCTCTGCTCCCAACTCGAGGCCGACATCGCCTCTGCCCCTGGGCTCTCCCTCGGCGTCCAGACCAACCAGCTTCTTTGCCAACTCGAGAGCAAACTCGTTCGTCGGGACCAGAAGGGAATCTACGGCTCCCACATCGAGAAAGAACTCAGCGGTTGCGCCCTCACGCAAGAACTCTGTCGTTACCGAGGACAAAGATGGCTCGTCGGACCCCGATACCACGGATGTGGAAGTGTTGAAGAATGACAGGGGAGAGCCCATGTCCGGCCGCATTGTCGGTGGTAGATTCGTCGACCCTAGCAACCAAGAGACAGACCCAGAGTTTGGCGCCGTCAAGGTGGTCGATATTGACATGCCTCTCACCCTCACTGAGCTGGTCAACGAGAAGGGAAAGGAATACATTGTTCTTGGGTTTGCTTCGGGAGACAAGGAGAACCCCTTCAACTGGAACCCGTGGTATAAGCGATCCATCTCGACCATCCTCAACCTCATGACGCTCTTCATCGGTCTCGCAACCACAGCCTACAGCTCCGGAATCGGCAGCATGGTCGAGGAGCTCGACGCCCCCAACATCAAGGGCCAGCTGGGCCTGTTCACCTTTAACATCAGCTGTGCTGTAGCACCCATGGTTCTGGCCCCCTTCTGCGAGCTGGTCGGTCGCAAGATCGTCTATGCAGGGGCCTTCCTGTGCTTCACACTGCTCTTTGTCGGTCTCGCTCTCGCAAAGAGCATCGACACCATCATCGGACTCCGACTTCTTCTCGGCCTTTTTGGCTGTGTCGGCACGATTCTGGTTGGCGGCACCTTTGACGACATGTATGAGCCGCACCACCGCAGCCGGCCCATGGCAATGTTCAGCTGGGTCGCCATCTTCGGCACGGTTGCCGCGCCTATCTATGCCGGCTTTATCGACCAGACGATTGGATGGCGCTGGATTGAAGGCATTCAAGGCATTGCCAACGTCCCCCTGCTTCTCGTCATATTCTTCTACTTCCCCGAGACCCGTGGCGGTGTTGCTCTCCACAAGCGAGCCAAGGCTCTTCGACAGGCTACTGGCGATGAGCGTTATGTCTCGGCTGGTGATATCCTGACCCCCAGCCTGGAGTCTATGCTCAAGGCGAGCTCGGTCAAGGCCATCCACATGCTGGTGACGGAGCCTGTCGTGTTTGCCTTTGGTCTCTGGATCGCCTTCTGCTGGGGCGTCGTCTTCCTGTTCCTCTCCGTCATCCCCATCACGTTCGAGGAGAACCACGGCTGGAGCCACGGTGTTGCTGGCCTGCCTTACATCTCGCTCTGTGTTGGTACGACCCTTGGCTGGATGGCCCATCACCTTCAGATGCGCAAGTTTGACCGCCTTGTCGCCGACGAGAGCATCAAGGTCACACCCGAGGCTCGTCTCTACGGCGCCATGTACGGAGCTCTCCTGCTGCCAATCGGTCTTTTCATCTATAGCTTTACCCAGTATGCGCACGTCCACTGGATCGGCCCAGTCATTGGCCTTGCTCCCATCGCTTTTGGCATCTACTTTGTGTTTGAGAGCACGTACAGCTACACTGCCGATTGCTATGGCGAGAGCTCTTCGTCTGCTATTGCCGGACAGGGTCTGATGCGGAACACGCTGGGTGCTGTTACGCCTCTGTTTGCCAATGCATTCTTCAAGAACGTGGCAAGTCAATACGCCGGGCTCATTCTTGCTCTGTTTGGTACTGGACTGAGCTTGATTCCCTTTGTCATGTTCAAGTACGGACACAAGCTCAGGGCTCGCAGCAAGCTGGCGATTGAGATGTAGATGAGGTTGGCTGTTCATCTTAGCGTTGGCATAGTATAATTTAAGCAGTATTTATATACATACCCATATTCATATCACCTTTCGTCACTGTTTCACTGTACTTGATAGTCTAAAGCATTATTCATACTGCGATTCACGCTACAATGTGTAAGTGGATGGAGGGAGAAAGCCCGTAGACATATGGCGCTCGCAACAGTAAAGCACTGTATATATATATTGTAACTGCTCAACCGTCTCCATCAAAACACGAGGTATCGCCTCGAGGCATCTAAGCGACCGTGGTGTAGTGGTTAGCATTAACGCCTTCCAAGCGTTAGAGAGGGGTTCGATTCCCCTCGGTCGCATTTTTGCCTCTGGACAGGCTTCATCGTCACTTCATCTAGCAGCCAATTTTGAATTCAGAAAATAATATGGGATAACTAACCCTAGGTACTTACTTTCTTTTCGTTGCTGTCGAGATGTATATACATGTCGGCTGTTAATTAGGTAGCCATCTCTATGTTTCTTCAACCCTGTTTCGGTTGATATCTAACGTTGGTATGTGCGACATTGGCGCTCGCAATAGAACATCTTAATGACACCATTGGCTCTTACAATGGAGCTTTCCTTTCGTATTGGCCTCTTCATTGACTCGGAATCAAAGTCGTGGGGAATTGGGCGGGGAATAAGCATGGCGTGCTGGAAGCAATACAACATCGAAGCTCACCTGGGTCTGACTGTAATCACCAAGATTGAGAGGCAGAGTCTTCCCAGGGAAATAACAACTGTTTGTCCTCGTCTCTTCATCTTTCCGCAGTGAATGGATCTTGTTCAGTGTAATAACTGAACCCCAAGGCTTCACCAATTCACAATGAATGCCACCCCCCACGAACCTCCCAAGCTCGAGGTAGCTATCGCCGGAGGAGGCATTGCCGGTCTCATGACAGCAATTGCCCTTCTAAAACACCCCAGGGTCAATGTCAACGTCTATGAGCGCGCACCAGAGTTCAAAGAGATCGGAGCCAGCATCGCTCTCGGCCCCAATGGTTTAAGAACTCTGGATAAGCTGGGCGTCGAGAATGCCCTCGCAGACGGAATCGCGCAGCGCCAAAAGTCGGAATATCCTATGATATATCGCCATTGGAAGACCGGAGAGGTTATTGACTATGATGTATTCAACACGGTCCAGGCCAAGAAGCATTCTACGGCACGCTTCCATCGCGCCCATCTCCATCAGGCCTTGGTTGAGAATCTACCGAGGGAAATCATTCACTTGAATAAGACGACAGTTGATGTCAAGGCCGATCCTGACTCGGGAGCAACGCTCTACTTTGAAGATGGGTCAACAGCAGAGGCTGATATTGTCATTGGGGCCGATGGTATTCGCTCAGTACGTACAAGGCGCCTTGGGAAGAGAGATGTCCTTTTTTTTCTTTTCACTAACAGCTGCTATAGAAAGTTCGCAAGACGTTTGTGCCGGATCATGAGCTCTATTGGACTGGATGGGTTGCCTTCCGTGCAACGTTCGATGCTGCTCTTCTAAACGGCCTTGAACATCCTCGAGACGCGGCTCATTGGGTAAGTTCCTCGTTGTAGACCTTGTAGTAACTGCTGACTTGGGGCTATCTATGCATTTGGATGATCAACTAACACCCAGCAGATCGGTCACGAAACCAATTTCTTCCATTCACACCTTGGTACGTGGTTCTCGAGGGCCAGTTCGATTCCTCAACTAACATGCATGAAACAGGCAAAGGTCTCTTCACTACCGTAGGTGGCTATCATGCCGATCCTACAGACCCAAATTCCCCAGGTCAGAATGCAAAATGGGACGAGCTCGGAAGCAAGCAAGAGTTCAAAGAACTGTACAAGGTGAGCCAGCTTGACGAACCCAGAACCCAGAACCCACCATCTCTCAACTAATACCCTCTGAAGCACTGGAACCCTACTGTCCGGGCTTTCATTGATGCAACTCCATACGTCAGGCTGTTTCCCAACCTAGCTGGCGCTGCTCTCGACACATGGTCCTTCGCCAACCGCGTCACTCTGGTCGGTGATGCCGCCCACACTCACGGAGGCTCATTCGCCGCAGGGGGTTCTCTTGCCATTGACGACGCCTACGCACTCTACCGCGCTCTAGATCATGTTTGGCCGGCATCATCGGCACAGTCCGAAAAGCCCACAAAGGTCCAGCTTGCACGGGTCTTTGAGCTGTACGAAGCCACCCGCAAACCGCATCTCGACAGGCTCTTGGAAGTCGTTGATAGGAATGCAGCAGGGCAAAAGTCTAGCATTGAAAGGGCCAAGACGGAGACTGATGAGCAGCTTCGCGAGAGGGTGCGGCAGAGGATGAATCCGTCGTGGATCAGTGAGCATGATGTTGAGGGTGCGTTTAAGCGGGTGGTTGAGAAGTTGGAGGGCGCGGAGAAGCCAGTTGAAGAGTCTCGAGCAAAGCTTTGATTGGATGGATGGATATAGACGATAGACTAGACGATAGATTGTTTCTATGACAGTGATTAGGAACCATAGGTAGCGGCGATGCTCTCTGTTGCCCCTGGTTTCTTGACATCTCAGACGTTAAATGAGAAACTTGGTGATGCTCAAGACTTGGGCCATCTTCGAGGTAGGAAGCTGAACCGATCAGCCAAGAGAAACTATACGAGTATGCCAAGACATTCACCAAAAGCCGGCAATTACATTACATGTTCATTCACGGGAGTAAAAGGATCAACATGTGAACATGTGGTACAGAAACATTACATTGTACTATTCGAAAATTGATATCATCCAATCGTGCAAGCTCAACCCGCTATATACTCTATGTTCTTATATATCAACCAGGTGTATACGCAGCCGAGATAACCATGAGACAACGCTTAAGCCTCAGAAGACTTCCTGTTCTTTCGGAAGCCAGGGTAGAAAATCTGGACCATCTCAGTCCAGAAGCCAACCGGGGGCTCAGTAAAGGTAGCCTCATAAGCCTCAATCTGGGGTCGCTCCCAGACCAGGTCGACCTCGTGGGGGCGAACATACTTGGTCTTCTTGACGACCTTCCAGCCAACAAAGAGAATAACACCGAGAATCTGCATGGAGTAGTTCTGGAAGAAGACCTCGACGTCAAACTTGGGTCGGAAAGCGTAGTACCCGTAGGTGAGAGCAATGACGAACTGGATGACCAGAGCGATGTAGGCACCATAGGGCTGGAAGTAGCCGTAGTAGGGTCGCTCAGTCTTGCGGTCGACGCCCTGGGCAACGCAGGCCTTGTGGTAGTTGATGTAGGTGATGGACATGACCATGAAGGTGATGAGACCACCGCCGGTGATGATGCTGACGAACCAGCCGAGGACGACAGCGGAGCCGCTACCAACCTGGAGGAAGGAGAGGAAGGGGAACAGCATGACAACGGCGAAGCAGTAGACTGGAACGCCAGCCTTGTTGCAGTACTGCAGGAAGCGGGGAGCGCGGCCCTCGATGGAGAGAGAGTAGAGGGCGCGAGAAGCACAGTAGGTGTAGGTGTTGCCGGCAGAGAAGATGGAGGTGAGGATGAGGAAGTTGACGAGGTGAGGAAGACCCTTGACGCCGAGGTTGGTCATGGCGATGACATAGGGGGAGGCAGCAGCGTTGCCAGAGCCGCCGGCACCAAAGTAGATCTCGACGAGGGCAGGGTCGTTGGAAGCGCAGACGATACCGACAGCCAGAGCACCGACGATGAAGAAGATGCAGAATCGGTAGTAGACGGTCTTGAAGGCGCTCTTGATGGTGAATGTAGGGCGCCGAGCCTCGGCAGCAACCATGGAGATGTACTCGGGTCCGACGACAGTGAAGGAAGCGGTCCACAGGGCAGCGAGGAAACCCTCAAATCGGCCCTTGTCACCGCCGCTCAGGTAGGTAAGGAAGGCCGCGGGGTCAGAGAAGTGTCGGAAGCCGTAGGCATCGCCCTGGGGGTTGCCGCCGACCATGGTGACAAAGGTGAAGGCGAACAGGATGAAGATGAGGATGAGCTTGCCGCCCGAGAGCCAGAACTCGGCTTCACCATAGAACTTGACAGCAAGGATGTTGAGGAGGCTGCAATCTTGTCAGTACTTTACAGAAGCGAATGTTGAAGAGGCCAGCTCACCCATAGCAGATGATGACTGCAGCGCAGATACCGGCGGTGGGACCAGGGTTGGAGGCATTGGAGTTCCAGAAGGCAATGACAGATGTCAAGGCGGTGATCTCAAAGGGAATGAGGATGGCCTCATAGAGGAAGAAGTTCCAGCCGGCGAGGAAGCCAAGCGCATCATCGACCCAGTATCCAGCAAGACGAACGAAGCCGCCAGCAACAGGCATGTACGTGTTCATTTCGGCGATCGAGTTGTTGACGAGAGCGAGGACCAGAGAGTAGAGAGTAAAGGCGACGAGGAGACTGCCGGGGCCACCTCTGGCGAGACCTCCACCGATGGAGATGAAGAGGGCCGTTCCGATGGAGCCACCGGCGGCGATGAGCTGGATCTGTCGATTGCCGAGTCGCCTGTGGAGATGGCCCATGCTTGATTCATCGACATATTGGATGCTGGCAGCGTCGACGACGCTACCTTTTCGCTTCTCGTCTCCGGAAGACATGTTGAAAGTGCTAGGATGAAGGTACTGAAACCGACCCTGCAAGAAGTAGAAGGCTGAGCAAGAGGAGAGGCGAGGAGAGGAGGGGAAAGTTGGAGTTGAGTGTGTTGATGAGAAGGGAAACGAAAGATGAGGGGGGGGAGGAATGAAGGCTTGTTATATAGCCTGAACAGGGCTCAGAGATAACAGACTCTAATCCATGGTGTTGGGTTGGAGGTAGGCCTATCTCTCTCTCTCTCTCTCTCTCTCTCTCTCTATCTCCCTCAGCCAAGCCTATCTCTCTCTCTCTCACTATCTCTCCCTTCTCCTTGCCTGACCAATAGAGAGAGTCCCCCCCTTGGCCCGTATCGGCCGCCTAGCCACTAGTCACTATCCCTGGTTCCAGGCCCTTGCAAAGAGCCGGACCACCCAGCGCGGGGCCGCGAGATTGGAGCTGAAGAGAGACTCTCCACTACCCCACGGGGAAAGCTCGTAGGTAGTTCGGTGGGACCGAGGAGGATGGAGTGTCTGGGTCTGGGGAAGCCTGCCTAGTGCTGTGAAGCGCATCCCCCAGGTGCCGGGCTAGTGCTTGCAGACGAGGAATGTGGTGTAGTCCTGCAGAGTGCAATTGGCTGAGCGTGTCTCTAAATCGCTCACTCCTCACGCGTTCTTGGTGGGCGTGTCCTGGGTTGTCTGGTTGTGTCATCTCGCAGGCCCCAGTCGACAAACAACCCCAGGTTTTGGCTCCTCCAAAACGGCCTGGGACACTAGATACGGCTTAGCTGGTCTCGACCATTATGGATCTGGGGAAGTTGGAGCTTGGCTAGACTGGATCATGAGGCCTTGGACGTTTCGGGGCGTAGTGCATGTGATGGATGGGGAGACTCTGCGTAGGCCAATGCAAGAGGCACGAATTACTGGCGTTTCTAAGCAGCCTCCCTTGTTCGTCCGCAAATCTTGGGTACCAAGGTGTTGGGTTTGGTACAGAGAGAGGAGCATCTATAGCCGAAGTGTCGTATCCATTCAACAGGTTCATTCAACAGGTTCTCGTGTACGAGCAACTTGGTCTACCGGTAGTATTGTAATCCACTCAATTATTCCATCTGCAGCCGTTTGGTGATCCCTTTACTTACGTGACCCAGACACTCGGGATTCCATGTCGATCCTTGCTGAATCAACAAATACAGTACATGCCTGGAAATGCAACTGCCATAGTCCCCCTCAGCTTCACACCATCACACTCTGCACCTCTGCACCTCAGCTCCTCACGGTCTCTCCGCAGAGCAGCAGCCTCCGCCTCCTCCCCCTTCTCCAAGGACTCCAAAAGCAAGCAGACCGGGGTCCCCAGCAGCTCTCGGCGCCATGACTCGGTTGGAGATTCCTGATCCTGCGCCAGCCGGTGAGCACGGCTAGAGTTGCCCAACCTTGGGCTCAGCCATCCCGATCTCTAGTGACGGTGGCGATGGGTTTCTGCCGTCAGCAAATGGGAGTTGCCTTTGCCCATGCACTGGAAGCTTGATGGTTTTCTAGAATACACGGCAGTGAAGATCATTGACGCAGTGTGTCAACCATGACGGCTACAGCGAGCATAGCTTGGCAGTCTAGATTGTCCATCTGTGCAAAGCTGTCCCAAGAGGGAAGAGAGAGCTGAGGTTTGGCGGCAGATCTCGCCCGGCCACTTGGCTATCATTTGGTTGCCGCACCGCGCTTCGGTCAAGGTCGTGCAGTGTTTCTTCGTCTCTCGATCGTCCTTGTGTTGAATTTCCTTTTCTGGTAATCGAGGGCTGTGATATCGGGCGGGAGATCGACAGAGTGATTGATTGATGGTCGAGAAAGGTCGCTTATCGCAGCCAAACTCACCCAGAGGCGATACGAACTGTAGAGATAGTATTGCCGTCTCATTAGAAGAAGAAATGAGGCATATCAATCAACATGGTATCCATCTCCGCATCACATGATCGGTGTTGCCATCCGGATCTCCCGTACTACGCCGCAGCCAAAACTATAATCCCCATACCCAAACCAGCAGCTGTAAATGTCGCAAGCCCGACATGCTATTTATTATTCCCTGTTTGAATATCACGTTATAACGTGGCCAAGAGTCGCGTTTCCAGCGCTGTCAAGACATGATGTTGGATGCCCACGATGCTCACACAACGGGCGCCGTATGCGGGCGATATGCCATGGCGTAGCAATCGAGCGACCGTACGAACCCAAGTTCCCTAGGCCTAGGCCTAGCCTAGCCTCCTTGACCAGATAGGACAGCTGTACATCCGCCCATGCCGTGGGCGACTCGACGAGCCAAGACGACGCCCGCGAGCTAGACAATTAGACATGCATGTGGCGCCACTCTGCGCGCGGCAAGATGGACACTGATTCGCTGGTCAGTTCTAGTCCATCGTTGAGGCATTATCGCGCTATCTTGTTGGCGTTGTGGGATGCCATGTTGGAGTATCTGAGACGCAGTGGCCGTCTATACAGGTATATCCGTTCAGCAGAGTAGTAGAGTAAGCTGATCTGTGCTGCAGCCATTCCAACCGCCCGAGCTTGTCTCGCCATGTGAAATGAGCGCACTCGTGTCTCGTAAGAACTAGCAAAGGCACGGCGGGCTATCGGTATCAGGTCCGTGTTGTTGGTCCATGGCCTGTTTTGTAGTCTGTCCCTTGCCATCCGTCGCGAGAACACAGACGGTATCAGCCTTGTCTTTGAGTTTGACAAGTGCGCCGAGGCCATCTTGGCGATGGCTGCTCAATCCGATTGCGCGTTGACAGAAACCGTCTTGGCTGGTCAACGCCATCCCGAGAAACCTCCATGGGTTTGCCATTCAGCGCGTCTAATCTTGCCCCCCCCCCAGAGATATCTGCTAGCGTTGACTAACACCAAATCACTTATCTCTGTTCCTTGAGCTTGGACGCCACAGCTGACGACGAGCACTATCGGAACTACCAAGGCGACGGCGCAGGGGTAAAATATCAGTGACCGCTTCCAAGTGCGATTGCGGCTGATATACCCTGCTCTGGGGTTCATTGCATGTCTATTTTCAAGTCAATTACATACAACTCGACGATACTATCGATAGATTCAAGGTACGAGTCACGGCTTGAATCAGACAGCCATCTTTCCAATCTCCAAGCTCCCACGTCTTGGGCATCACTATCGAAGCCTTATCTACTAGCTCTCCACGCTTCGTATTGACGGTCCCTCTCGGAGATGGGTGCATTGCGCCAGTCCTGCTCCGAACCCAGCAACCTACGTGCTCTGCAGATTAGTTCGTGTGGACTTGTCAACTTGACTTGAACCACTCGAGACGGGACTGTCAGTAGACATCCACGTGGCACATCATCGTCGGGAAGCACGGGAACGTCATGTTCAAGGGAGGCGAAGCAGGACAACTCCACTCCTGTTGCGTGATTTTACAATTGCCGCGGGCGAAACTTGAATGATGGAGAGAGAGATAGCATAATCGCCGCCAAGCACGACCAGGATCTTGAGCAGACGACTCATCGCAGAGCTGTCATGTAGTTCGTTACCTCCTCTCCCGGTCTCCTGAACTTGCTATCAACGAGTCAGCACGTGTGCTCATTGGTACTATTAACCACCAACATGTCCATCCATCCCAGTCCGCAACGCCAAGTAGACTATGGGCCAGGTCTGCATGGACTCGTGTTTTCAACTCGACCAACAGACAGACATCCGTCAGCAAGAGCCATCCATGTACAATAACAATATCACGAATCATACAAGCAATAATGCCTAAAAGTCTCTGGTCACAGGCCCATATGCAAGAACACCGAGTACGCCTCCCCACGACTTGGCAGTGTGAATGGGGTGATGAGAATGACATGTGGACCTACTTGTTTGACAATACAGGTTCAGCTCAAGAGACAACTGCATTCTCAGTAGCCCATAGCTATAGCCAGTGGACTGACGAACTAGTGGACGGGCGGACATGCGGTAGTAGTAGTTGTTGATGGCCTCGTAGCCTCTACTCGGCGCCCACACAAAAAGGCGTTTCTCTTACGAACATCTCGTACGACGGGATCAATAAACAAGACTTCAATGACATCATCCAGCAGAAGGATTCAGAGGGTGCAGGGTCCCTGCAGTAGCCAAAACCACAGCCACATTCATGTTGCATGATGCATCCAACACACTCTCTTATACTGCACCATAGCCGCAGGCAATAGCTGATGCAGCCATAGCCAATCAGTAACAAGAAGTGCATGATGCTCATTCTCACCTCCAAGACCCCTCTAGGGTAGTCTTTATCATACATGTTGACCATGTAAGCCAAGGCAGGACATGACCTGTACGTGACCATGGGAAGAGTAAACAAACGAGATGCCTAGACACATGGATACATGCTGATTGCTATATACATGATTTGGTATCATTAAAATGGAGTATTCTACAGTCATCTACGGCAAGAAAACATCAGCTCAACAGTACACACCTATCCGTCTATTCCTTCTTCGCCTTTTGAGTCTTTGGAACCCGGACCAACCAGTAGATACCAAACGCCGCCGCAATGTTAAACACACAGTAAATCCACATAAACCCAAAGTTCCTCCAGCGATGGTCGTAGCTCATGCTCATGCTCTCCAAGAAGCTGTTGGTGTCCAACATGGTGCAGTACTGGCACTCGACCGCAGAAGGATCAACGATGTAGCCGCCCACGTCTGACAGGAAAGACTTCATGTACTCGCCGCAGGTCGTACCATCGGGAGCCTCAAAGCTGATCAGCTCGTTCGGCTCACAGCCGGCGTCGGCGTTGGCCATGGATGTGCCCATGAGACCCTCTACGATGTATGTGAAGGGTGATGCTCGATACATGAAGATCCAAAAGCCGGGAAGCTCATCTGGAGATGCGAGGATGCTATTGGAAAAACAAGTCAGTCATGGCTACCTGAAGACGGGTTTGGCATGACCTACCCGCAAAACGAAAACATCATCATCATCATCAACGTTACGAGTCCACCCGCGACTTCAGCCGTGTCGAAGCCCGCCATGATCATGTGCGCAAAGGTGCTGGTGAACAGGAAGAACATCCACACAAAGAGGAAGACAGTCGCGTTTCGAGCATCGGCTGTGTCAGTCTGGTAGCCATTTCTATACAGCCCGGTTGGGAAATACCAGCAGATGTAGGAGAGCACAGCCATGATCTGGATTCTTGTTAGCAAGATGCGTGAACGAGCAGTCATGCATTGCCTCGTACCGAATTCCATGCGGCTTCCACCGCAATCGTCGCGGCCATGAAAGCCTTCCAGGAGTATGTCTTTGACGGACGCTCACGCGCTTCGTACATTGTGCGCTGTGACACGTAGTCCGGTAGCATCTGCTGGACAATCTGGGTGAAGATGGTGAGGAATATGAGAATGCCAAACATCTGGTTCTGCATACCACGTTCGGTGTTTCTCCCATTCAGAAACGACAGGCCGATGAAGAGTGACTAGGCTCCAGGTCAGTCTTGAGCATCAACCAGCATCAATAGCAGATACGCACAGCGCCCCCAGACAGTACGACCTTGGAGTAGATATAGCCAGGGCTTCTCCAGTACTGTTGAAACATTCTCTTGGTGACCTCCACATACTGCACGTGGGACGGTGCTGCAAACTCGTTGTACTCTGTTCCATCACCTGCATCGTCGTTCTGAGATGGGAGCTTCTTCTCCGAGACGAGTCGTCCGAGTTCTTGCTGCACCTGCTCATGCTCTCGAGACCTCCTCCAAACCTCGAGCCAGTCGACATCTGTATGGGCTCCAGGTGCAGCTCCAATGACCTCCAGCATATACTCGGCAGGGTTCGCACCTGGAGGACACCTTGGTCCGCCATTGCGCACAAAGTAGTCGACCATGATGTCCGAGTTCCGGCCGACGTCTCCAAAGTAGATGGTCTTGCCACGTGATAATAGCAGCAGCCGGTCGAATCGTTGGAAGAGCATCGCTGAAGGTTGGTGGATGGTGCACAAGATGGCTTGGCCGTTGTTGGTCAGCTTCTCCATCAGGTTGCAGATAGACCAGGATGTCTGACTGTCAAGTCCAGACGTCGGTTCGTCCAGGAACAGCAACAGTTGCGGTCGTGCCGCCAGCTCAACACCGATGGTGAGTCGCTTCCGTTGCTCCACGTTGAGGCCCTCGCCAGGCACGCCGATGATGGCATCAGAGTAGTCTTGCATATCGAGGAGCCTAATCACAGTGTCGACGTAGTCGAGCCTCTCCTGCCGGCTGTATCGTGCGGGCTGTCGAAGAAGGGCGCTAAAGCTGAGGGCCTCGCGCACCGTCTGAGTGTGGACGTGGAGGTCTTGCTGTTGGACGTAGCCCGTTTTGCGCTGGAACGACTCGTCTCGTAGCCTTCCATCCACAAGCATCTCGCCTGTCACGACGCCCATGGTGACTCGACTTGCGAGAACATCCAGCAGAGTGGTCTTGCCTGCGCCTGAGGACCCCTATCTATCGTGTTAGAGCTGGGCCGTTGCTTCATGGTTGATAACTCACCATCAACGCAGTCAGGGTCCCCGGCTTCACCCAGCCATCGACGTGGTCCAGGATACGACGCGGTTCGCCCTTGACCTTTACATCATAGCAGACGTCTCTCCAGTGGAATACCGAGGTCTGCTCTTCCACCTCGGTGGCTTCCCCAGCATCATTGCTGCCAGCAAGCTGCGTGCCCCCGGCATTGCCTGCTTCCTCATCGCCCATGCCCTTTCTAGCATGTTTCCTCATCTCCTTTCGTGTAAATACCAAAACTTCTCCCCTGGATCTCTCAGAGACGACCGTCTCCGTAGCCCACAAGTGTAGACCCATCAGCAGAACCGTAAAGGCAACGACCACGGCAAAGTTGCGCCACTTGTAGGCGTCGTTGAACCCGTACGCCGAAGCAATATACGCAGATCCGCTGACAAAGTTTTGTCCAGGGACTGACCCCTGAGCGGCACAAGCTCGTGAAAGCGGCGAAGCATCTGCATAATCAGGTCCTCTCGGCACAAACTCCGAGCAAGGATACTCTTGTCCGCCAAACTCGTTGATGAAGAAGCTCTCAAGCCCGTAGTAGGTCGGGTTGATCCAGCGAATCCATGCGAGCCATCCAGGCATGTACTGCGTCGTGATCGCAAAGCCGGTGTAGAGGATGATAACGAGGACCAGGATGGAAGCCCGAGCCAGCGCTGCAGCAATCGTCTTTGTGAGAGACGCAATGAGGCGGAAAACCATGGAGAAGCTCATCGTCGTTACAAAGGACAGCAAGAGGAAGAAGAAGAAGTGGCCAGCGTCTCGGCGGAGATTGCCCATAACGTACATGGTGACACTCATCATAATCGTGTTGAAGATCTTGTACGGCAAGTCCACTACCATGGATGAGAGGGCCTCGGCGCTCGGGTGATAGAGGGCATAACGCGCGTGTTTCTCGACAATGCTCCGCTTGGCATAGAGAGTCATGATCTCCAAGACATTGTTGTAGACCACCATGATAAGGATGAAGAATATGAGCAGCGAGCGCTTGAATAGGGCACCAGAGTCTTGGGGGAGGTTGTAAAAGATGCTTCCAATGACAAGAGACTCGGCGAGGTTGCAGCACAAGAGAGTGGCCGTCACGCTAGGGTCAGCTTTCAGCATTGCCCAGCTACGGCTCAGAGTGATTCGCATCTGGTCCATGTAGGACAATGTAAAGGGCGATTTGATGCGCTGAGACTTGGACTGATCTCGCTCTCGGGACTCGACAAACTTTTCGTAGTGCTCGCCACCAAACGGATGTCGCTCGAGATAGCCATCCATCTCGCCTAGTAGTCGTTGTCGATGAACGCTGCTCTTCCAGGCCTGGGCAAACTCGTCGGGGGATCTGGGCGCTTTGCCTCTGAACCCTTGGCGAATGATGCGTTCCTGGTGACTTGTCATGGAGGTTAAGAAGTCGGCAGTGGTTTGCTGCTCGGGACAGACAAAGCCTAGCCCTTCAAAGTATGCCTTTGCCTCAGACGTCTGGCCGAAGAAGATCTGTCTGCCTTGGTACAGGACCAGCACCTTGTCAAAGACCTAACGCCATGTTAACGCGCACCAGAATACGTCAAGTCCTCGGCAAGACGTACATCATAAGCATCCTGTGACGCCTGGTAGATGGCAACGGCAGAAGTACAGCCCATCACGTCAGCCTGCGTTCTCAGAGTCCGAACAAACTCGAGCGCATTCGCACTATCGAGACCTCTTGTGCTATTGTCCCAGCATTGGAGAGGCGAGTAGCTCAACGCTGCTTCGGCAATCGTCACGCGCTTTCTCTCGCCTCCGCTGACGCCTCGCACAAAGTCGTCTCCGACACGCGTGTTCTTTGTATGCGAGATACCAAACATGGCCATCGTGACATCTCTCAGGTGCTCGGCATATTCACGTCGGCTGATGCCTTTGGGGATGTTCCTGGGGCAGCGGGCACGAGCCGCAAAGTAGAGGGTATCGCCGACTGTGAGATGGGCAAAATGATGGTCGACTTCGGCCGTGTAGATGGCCTCGCCGCGGAAAGCGGTCCGCATCTCCTCGGGCCGGATTCCAGAGTAATTGATCTCAGAGGCATCGTCGATATGAAACCCATGCGTGTCTCCGGCGATCGTCTTGAGGAAGGTCGAACAGCCTGAGCCGGGGGGGCCAAGCACGGCGAGCATCTCTCCGCTGTGAACAACACCCTCCAAGTCCTGCAAGATATCCACCCGTCTTTGCTTGCTGTGGAGGAGTCTCCTGACCATGGTGCCGGCCTCGAGAAAGATGTTGCCAACACTCTTCTGAAAGTCGGTATCGGAGCCGAAGCCAAAAACATTCAGGTTCCGGAATGCCACGCCGGTTGTCCTCGGAGGGTTCCCCTCTGATGCATCTGTCCTCAGCTCGTAGAAGGCTTTTGCCCATCTCTTCGCATTGAAGCTTGGGCTTTTGGGGTTGAGCGGTCCGTCTGCTTGCGGGAAGAGAGTTCCTGGTGCCGCGGTCGATTGGGTTGTGAGCTTGCGAGCAAGTTGCACCACCTCGTCATTCTGGGACTCGTCCTCGCTTTTGCTCGCGCCAATCTCCATCATCTTGCCGTTGTAGACTTCGGTGGAGCATGTTGAGCCTGTATCGTCTAGGTAGAAACGCGTGGGAGAGTTCGACTTGGAGTCGCCAACCCCAGGGCTGGGCTGTGAGCCCGATGCCATTGTGATACTAGACACAAGATGGCCCAGCTTTGTGGTGTCGGGCGAGATGAAGTTGAAGTCAGTAGGTAGATGCTGTCAAAAAGACATCAAGCAGAGCCGGGCTCAAGGGAGTGGCCATTCGATAAACATGAGAAGAACAAGAGAATCGTGAGACAATACTAGAAGAGAAGTGTTGGGTCTATAAATGGGAAAGACAAAGAAATTTAATTCCAACTACTAGATCTGTCTTGCCCATATTGACATGTCCAAGCATGCTCGCGAAGCTACTATTATGTGGATACATCTTGAGGCTATTCGGACTTTGAAGGACCGAATTCCCACCAAGAGTCCCAAGACTATGGCGGACTTTCGGACTTTGGCTCTCTTGATCGCTCACATCATTACCCTAACTAGTTGGTCATTTCACCAGCCCCTAGTCTAGTGCATAGCGTCACTGGTTCTATGTATATGCTGATGGAGTCCATGGCAAATAAGGTTGAAGAATTGAGCAAGCAACTCCATGACGGGGCCTCAAAGTTCAATCCTTGTCCCTTGGTAGCTTGGCTGCTTGGCTTGGCTTTAGCTCTTCCTATTGTTCTCCCATTAGCCTAGCCACATCTCCTATAAGATCTCGCCAATGTACGTCAAGGGCGGGCATTTCTAGCACCGAATCTCCGCCTTTAACCAGATCTCATCCCGAACCCGCGGTCTTTCGGACTCTGGTCTAGCGAAAATACTTTTGCGTATCCGTATATTCCATACAACATGTCGAGTACCGGGGCCGCGGGCGCTGAGCAGCTCAATCGTCTGTCTGTAAGTTCATCTCCCTACCTTGGACTGCGGCATCGAGCAACCCTCGGGCACCTGTTGACTCTGCTGAGTGTACAAGATGCAAAGAACGCAAAGTCCGCTGTAATCGTGTTATGCCACAATGTGGTCGGTGCAAGGCCCGAGACTTGGAATGTGTGTATCCTGTTCGGGTCAAGAGGAGGTCTGCGCGTCCATTGATCGATCCAGCCCTGTAAGTAGGGGCCTCTCTCTCTGCGGATCGGCAGTTGACTCTCTTGCATCCTCCAGCTCAGCGGACAGTCCCAGCAGTGCTCTATCCACCATCCTTGATCGCCTACAACGTCTTGAGGCACAGGCTTCAGCTACGCCTTCAGCAGCCAACAATGGATCTCCCATGGCAACCAGCTTGACGGGCGATGGCCCTGGGAGCTCACCTTCACCAGCTGCTTCTAGCGCCGCCACTGGCCGTGAAGCCTGTGCAGCGACGCCTCATGATCCCTGTCACGAGATGGACGCCATGACCGTCCTCAAGGATGCTGTAGATCATGTTCAGGTACTGAGGCAGAGATCCTTGGGGTCGGCAGTCATCACCAACTCGATAGCTATCCCCGCAGACTCGGCCAAGACTTGGATATCGAGTATGCTCCCCCGGTCTGCTCAAGCCGCCCATCGTGTGACTTGCCTTGGCTGACTCTATCAAGACTTCTTTACACACATGCCTGCTTGCATGTTTCTCAGCCTGGTAGACAAGCGGGTAATCGAGCTGTTGCCCGATATAATCAGCCTGCCACACATCCACATCGATCCAGTTATCCTGGTTATATACTACTGCATCATGTACCACGGATGTAGTTTGCGGGCCAGTAATATCACCTCAAATTTCGGCATCGGCTACATGAACACAAGCTATCTAGGATGTCTCCGCGCAATACCAAGTTGGGAGCGAGAAGCATCAGGAACTATGACAGACCTCATCGCCGCTCTTTTCGTGGTACGTACGTAAACTTGCAATTTGTCTGATCACGGTCTAACCATCTAGACTCGTGTGGCTGCCGAATGCTTTGACTATGATCTTGCTTGGAGGATGTTCAAGCATGCATGCGAGTACTGCCAGGTCCTCAACCTCCATAGGCTAGACTCGGATGAGCACGGCGTCTTCTTCGGCGAAGCCAAGTGTGATGCCGATAGGAGAGGGTTCTGGGAGGTCATCCAGGTCGATCTCTACTTCCGGTTGATTCTCAACACACCTCCAGCCATCACCAACAATCCTTGGAGGGTCAACCTACCGTGGCTGAATTCCGACTCGGAACCTCTCCCCCAAGGGATACAGTCAACTGCATTCCTAGCCAGCTCACGAGTCAGCCTCATCATTGCTCGGTTCTTCGCCATGTTGGATGATCCCGAGAATAGCACCAAGCATGAGATCGTGGCCAAGACCGAGGATCTCTGTCGCGAGATGCAACAGATCTTTTCCGAATGGCAACTGGTAAGACAACAGCGGTTGCATCGTTATGCTTTAGCTAATCGAGTATTAGAATGAATGGTTAGCCGATGCTCCTGAAAAAGAGCAGGACATCTGGGTGGTAGCCGATGTCCTCTTGACCGGCTACACCTCCATCATCTACATGTTTCGCAAGATGGCTCTTCTCGACTCAAACTCCCCCCATCCGCCAACAACTGACTTGGATATCCCAGACTCTCCCATTGTCCAAGACGCTGCTAGGCATGTCGTCGACCATCTCAACCACCTGTTGGTGATTTGCCCATACGGAGTAACGGTGACAACGCTATTCGGTGCGTACCGGTGCTTCGTAGCCTTTGCCTATTTAGCCAATACTGTCCTTCAGGCTGGGGATCCTCGACGGTACATGGAAGACATCAAAGCACTCGAGCGACTGGGTAATCAATCGACTATAGTATGCAGGGGCCATAGGGATATCATGCCTGTGGTGAAGGCGATGCAAAGTATCAACGAGGAGATACGCAAGAAACTGGCAAGATAAACCTGAGGTTGCAAATATGAGCCAATGCGCATGATTATCTTGTCCAACGTCGGCAGAGTGGGAGGGCAGTCTTTGAGCTAGCGGTAGACATAATGCCACTGACAAGAAACGCCATATCAGTCTGGTATAGACATGGTTCCATCTTTCCGTCCCAAGGCTGCTAAACGATCCGAATACCAGACCCCCAGGAAGGCATCCCCCTTCAATCTTGAGATGTTGGCCAGTCTCCCTTGTCAGCGTGGCTCTTGGCCTTCTCATAAGCTATCTTGATCAGGTCCTTTGTGTCGACCGGCGGTGGTATGACGATCTGTGCGCCTGCATCCTGCCGCTCCTTGCAGAACTTGCAGATCTGCCCTTGAGGATAGATCCATTCTTCACGGACTTGCTGTATCGCGTAGCAGTTGGCGATGGTCTGTTGGCGTTGCTGATGGCATACATCCCTGCGCTCCAACTTGAAGCATCCGCACGTAAAGGTGAAGACGTTCCAGTTGCACATTGTATCGGATCTCGGTTGGAAGATGGAAGATGGAAGATGAGCTTTTGTGAGTTGTTGGTATGGCCGGAGAGTGTTTGAGTGGCTTGAGGATAGATCAGTTCAACGAGATTTGGATCCAATGTTTGATGTGAGGTTTTGAGATGAGCGTTTGCTGGCAGATTTGGTCCAATTTATACTCTTCTGTGTGTACAAGACGCCTTAATCACTTTCTTTATCTTTTCCATACTGAGCATTGCAAACCATTCTAGTTTGCCAGTGAGCGCGTGATGGGTCGTGGGAGTTTGCCAGGGGTTAACAACGACGAATACAAACTTGGGTAGCTTGAATCCATCATCTGATTATAGAGAGCTTATGCAACATTACGCGTCTTATTGTGATGCATGTCCAGTCATGGTTTCTGCTGTGATTCAATGTTGGCATGATCATGGCCTACTCCGGATAAGACCTCAATCTCGACCTCCAAAGCATGACGCAATCTGGTCATTAAGCAATATGAAAACATCTATCTAATTGACCTTTATACACTTTCTGTAATAGCCCACATACAGCCAGTGGTGAGGGCGTTGACATGTTCGTCCGGCTTCGATACTCTCCCAAGATCAAGAAGATGATTACAAACAGATAGTCGCATGAGCAACCCAAGACGGGGTTTCCTATAATTTACTGCATACATGCAATCGTCATCTGATTGATCATCGTTGGGAAACATGGTAAGTTGCCTATATAAAGGTCAGATGCACGTCTGGTACAGTGTAGAGGTTCACTGACAAAGTACGCTGAATTATCTCGGCAAATAAACCAAATCACTAGACAGACCCGGAATCATCTTGACAGCAAGATGTGTATCACAACACAGGTCGTTTCATATCTTATCACACTACAGACAAACAGTGAGAACATATTGTTCTGTCTAGTGAGTCATCTTGTCGAGCTGCCTACCCTACGCCCACGAACAAACACATTGATATTTGAGCAACGGTATTCAAGTTCAGCCAATTGACTGATGGAATATAGAGTAGAACACATGGAGTCATTGTCTAAAATGAGTATCAAGTAGATACGTTTAATATAATCTGTATAGAAGCGAAGTTGAAGGTTCAACCTCCCCTGGCCTTGACTCGACCAGTGACAAGCTCCCTATTTCGGGCAGCTTTTTTTCATTTTCAGGGGCTCTCTCCCCTTGATCTTCCCCCCTGTAGGCAGCCCACATTCACCCGTACCTCGGGGGCAGGTCCCTTTTTCTCAACACCACGCACCCCACGCACGCAGGCCGCAAACATCACCATTTTCTTACCACGTATAGTACAGCTTCTGCGTGCTTCTTCTTACACTCGCTTTCTTGTATTTTATTCTCAGGGCTCGCCTCAATCTCTCCCCTTGCCCCATTCCACCCCGCCATGACCTGAACGAGCCGTCGCATTGACCCCAGAACCGCCGCCATGGGTCTCCTCGCTTTTGTATCCAGGCTCTACGACCATGACACCCTCGACACCCGCTTCACCACCTCCTCTTCTACTGCCTACCAGACCGTTATCGAGGCGCGAACCGATCCAGGCTTGAAGAAAGAACCCCCCGCCAAAGAACGAAGCCGAGCGCAGCCCTCGAGATGGAAGACGCCCGAGTTCTTCATGTACTACGTCGTCTTTGCTGTAGCTATCCCATACATGTTCTGGATCGCATACGATGTCTCCAAAGGTACATCGCTCGCCGCTGCGTATTCTCTAGCCCACAAGCTGACAGCGCACCAGAAACTGACCCTCGATACCCCAAATTCAAGCGATGGCTATCCACCGGCTGGATCCCCGGACGCCAGATCGACCTCTCCGATGCGCAATACGGTGTCTTCCGCGAGAACATGCCTTATATGGGCTCTCTTCTGCTATTCCATCCGCTGCTGAGGAAGCTTTGGAACAAGGTCAATCCGCTTCCCGAGCGGAGCCAGGGAGGGCGCAGTCGATTGGATCAGCGAGCGTACTTTGATTTTCTGTTCGCATTCATCTTCTTGTTTGCTTTGCACGGGCTCTCGGCCTTCAAGATCTTCTTCATTCTATGGACCAATTTCCAGCTGGCCACCAAGCTTCCGCGACGATATGTTCCTGCTGCTACCTGGATATTCAACATCGCCATTTTGTTTGCCAACGAATTGACCGAAGGATGGAGATTTCGGGTTCTGTTCAGCTTCATCTCGCCCCCGTCCATGGGCATGGTCAGGAACAAGATGAGGCCCATCAACTCGGACCTGATGAATCTAGGTGCTAGGCTAGACGGCACATTTCAAGGAATCCTGGCAAGATGGGAGGTCCTGTTCAACCTCACCATTCTACGCCTCATCAGCTTCAACCTAGACTACTACTGGAGTGTCGACCGCGGCAACTCCAATGCGCTGGAGGTGAGTAGATGCATTGCTTTTGGTGCTGAGAATTGTTTCTGATCGCGCTCTGATGCTCAAAGAAGAAGCAGCTGGATCCAGCAAACCTCTCCGAAAAAGATCGCGTCAGCATATCCGCAGAACCTCGAGACTTTTCTTTCCGCAACTATGTAGCCTATGCGATTTATGCGCCGCTCTACTTGACGGGACCCATCATCACCTTCAACGACTACATCTCGCAATCCAAGTACCGGTCTGCCAGCATCGAGACGAACCGAACTGTCCGATACGGCATCCGTTTTCTCCTGGTGCTGCTATCGATGGAGGTTGTTTTGCATTTCGTCTGGGTCGGTGCCATCAGCAAGGGCAAGCCTGATTGGGGTTCTTACACGGCAGCACAGCTATCGCTGCTGTCTTTCATGAACCTCCATATCATCTGGCTAAAGCTTCTGATCCCCTGGCGAATGTTCCGACTCTGGTCTCTTGTCGATGGGATCGATCCGCCCGAAAACATGGTTCGCTGTGTGAGCAACAACTACAGCACCCAGCTCTTCTGGCGAGGATGGCACCGTTCGTACAATCGTTGGTTGATCAGGTACATCTACATCCCCCTGGGAGGCTCGTCGTTCCGCAACTGGCGAAGCACAGCGCGGTCCATCGTGACATTCCTCCTTGTCTTTACGTTTGTAGCACTGTGGCACGACATACAGCTGCGCCTCCTCATCTGGGGCTGGCTGATTGTGCTGTTCATGGTGCCAGAGTGGACTGGAGCCGCTTTGTTCCCAAAGACCAAGTGGCAAGACCGTCCCACAGCATACCGCATGCTGTGCTGCGTGGGAAGCGTTGGCAACGTGCTCATGATGATCTCGGCCAACTTGGTGGGCTTTGCTGTTGGGCTGGACGGACTGCAGAGCATCATCCAAAGCATATTGCACGACTGGTCAGGTATGTACCAAGCACGCATATCTTTTGCGACGGCATATCACTAACATGAGCAGGTGTCATTTTCCTGGTCACAGCGTGCTCTTGTCTCTTTGTAGGAATTCAAGTCATGTTTGAGATTCGCGAGTCAGAGAAGCGACGTGGGATTCTGGTCAGATGCTAGACGGGGTTGAGACGACAACGTGACAGTCGTCTTTGTTGCAGGTGAAGATTGTGCATGTATTGTAATACTATTGCAGACACGGGGACGCACAGATGGCGATTCGTTGGATGGTAATGAATCACAAAAAAGTTTGAACCTTGGGCACAACACGCAGAGGCAACAATTCGTACACCTCAGTGAGACGCTCATGCTATTAATGATTAACTAATACTACTTCCTCTTGCCGTCTAGTACACACCAAAGGGTATCCTTGAAACTACTCGGTACACTAGGAAATGCATAATAGCAACACTGAAGCCCAGACGAATAAACCCCCATCACAACGCCGTTGCATCACACCCCAACCCACTGCCATCGACAGAAATGGTGCACAGAAATGGCCTCAGTATATCCTTTCGGGTGTCTCAGGGTGGTTTCCAATGGCATACTTATTACCAGAAGCCAGCTCAATATCGTTGCCGTCCGCGGGCTGCTCTGCAAACTCGCCGTCCATACCGAGCTTATCCTCCATTGCCCAACGACGGCCACGGATGACGCACCACACAATGCAGAAGATGACGAGGATGCCGACTGCTATGCCGAGAATGTACGCCGCGACAATGCCTCGTCCGCCAACAGCTCGATGGTCGAGAAAGCTGTATACGTAGAAGCCTTGCGTGGCGTTTGTAAGATACGCGAGGCCGAGGTACAGCGCCAGGATGAAGATCAGCCACGGAAGATGAACCCACGGAGGAGCAGCTGTTCTTGGAATCAAGATTTCAAAGAGCGCAAACAGGCTGTTCAAGCCGTGCTGGCTGACATTACTCCACGCATCAAACTGTTCTGGAAACCACGGCCCATCGTACAAAACAGCCCAGTATACAATCGTGACGAGGAACGGATACGTGACGATGGTCGAGTAGAAGAGCGAATGGAGCGCCTGCAGCGGGCGCGGAAGACTGGTGAGCAGCGAACGGCCACGAAGAGCGTACGTGAGCGTGTGCAGCGCAGCGACGGCAAAGTAAAAGGCGATGCCCCAGTAGGTGAGGATGGTGAAGTAGCTAAACGACCGGCCGACAACGGTGCAGCCGCCGAGTTCTTGGTGGGTGCATGTCCATCCGATGACGAAGAAGCGCGTGACAAAGGCGTAGACGCTGATGAGGGCGCGGCACGCAAAGAGAAGCCAGGGGCCTAGGAGCCACGATGTTTCGAAGCGGTTGGAAGGATCCCAAAGGTCATTGCCGAACCTGAAGGGGTTCTTTGGCGCCATCGTTGCTGGTGTAGAGGGGGAGCGAGCGACGCAAGTTGGACAAGAAGAATACGCAGGTATACTTATTTTAGTGCAGGGTCCTGCGAAACCCAGGCCTTTTTCGGGCTGTGCTGTTGATGATGCTGACGATGCTTTGGGCAAGGTAGCTTTTTTCACCCTGGGTACTGACTGAGCTCAGGCCGATGGGTGTTTTCCCCAATTGGGCAGTATCGCCATGAGGAGCCTCACTTGGAAGGTTGAGGGAGGGGACCCAAGGGCTATCAGATTATCGTGATGATTATGCATGCGTCTGCCATGAGGCTACAGATGTGCAAGTCACCCTTTGCTGACTGATGAGCGATGCAGATGGCGCAGGACTCAGCCTGTGGCTTGGTTCACGGGATAGAGAAGAGTCAGCGGGTAATCAAATCAAGGCCTAAATTGATCAAAGCTAATGTCCTGAGTTGTAATCTGTACGCACTCAACGACACCGGAACCTCTACTTCTACAGGTACCTAGTCAAGCCAGGCATCTTGCCTTTTCATGCCCATGCCAAGTAAAAACATGTGCCCTGCAGGCTCGTGTCCGCAAGAGTATCATTTAACCAAGGCGGAGACGGAGTTGTCTCATACATGAATATCCAAACACCACAGCCTTCGGAAGCTCCCGTGAGATCAACGTCTCTGACAACGGAGCATAGCCTTGGCGCTTGCTACTGAACTCTCTTATTTAGCACTGCTTGTTATGGTCCAACACGAGTTGTCGAGGCCAGGGTAACCCTTGGTTATAGTTACATCCATTCACGCTTTTGAGATGGTTAAAGTCGGACAAGCTCAACCGGTCAATTATCAACTTTTTATTTTTTTATTTTTTTTAACTTTGACCAAGAGTTTGAGATTGAGTGGTGAGTGTGGGACGAAAGCAGCAGTAATGAATTCAGTTGCAAAAGTTGGAATTGAAATGTTGCTTCCCGGCGGCCGTTGTAGAACCGTGCATTCAAACTGGACCCTACTACGTCCCTCGGCGGAGACGCTACGATTCATTCCAGGATATGGCCTCGCTAGCATTCCTCCCATTCAAGAGGCGAGCGTCCACGATGAGACAATCCAATGACGAGATAGCGATCGGATCGCGAACCCCTTTAGGCGTTGCATCGCTCAAGGAGACCTGATCGGCCAAGTTGCCGTACAGTACATAGCCCGGGCATAGGGCGTCGTGCTCAAAGCCTCAAGCCTCAAGCCTATAGCGAATGCCCCTGAGCTAGAACAACATGTGCAATTTCAACATGTGCACCTGTTGGCGCTTGACATTCGATAGACAAGACATTATTAATTAGCCTTTTGATCGGTTCGGCGGGATGGCGACATGTTCGATAAGGCCAAGCGCGGCAAGCTAGGCAAGCTATGAATACCGCACATGCACTCGACATTAGTGTCGTTTAAGCTACTGCGCTGCTGAGGGCCGCGTCAACTGGAGATCAAGGGCAGCCAGAGATCTAGGTCTAGAACTATTGATCGGCGTTGACTTGGGCATTGGTTTGGGCGATATCGAGTCGATTTTTATGCTGGCCAAGCTGGCCGAACCCCTCCCTGCCTTGACAACCTATGACCTTGATGCTGATTATTCTTTATTCTCCTGACGCGTTTTCAAATCGACGTCTCATATTCCTCAACACCAGAATCTGCTGCATGTTTGCCTCTAGTGGCAATAAACACCTGACACTACTACCAGCGTTAGCCAGGTACCCGAACTATGACAGTCTTACAGATACTACAGGATACAGCGCAGTGGAGCTGAGCGGCGCCGTCCCGTACCTAATTACAAAAGGCACATAGCCACATAGCCACTTACAATGGAGGGTCGTCGTCGTTGGCCATACGGCCGCCTCCATCAGAACCACTCACGGCACTTGACTTGTTTGCTTTTGCTCAGCCTCGAAAGCTTTCGCTCATTGGACAATGAGACAAATTGTTCATTTACAGACCAATGCCATCATCTAATGCCTGTACATTCCTTCAAATGTTAAATCAACAGGCGATATTGGAGCCCATTTACCTACCGTCCTGGGGGGTCCTCTCAGGGGGCCCATCAGTGGTCGTCAGGTCCCGCTGATGGGTGGCTGCTGTTGGCGTGGTTCAGAGCTACCTAGTCAGGGGAGGGTCCAAAGACACGGGAACAAGCAGACAAGCAGCCAGGGGCGCTGATCCAGACGGGGGAGAGGCTACTAATTATTGTTAACAACAAAAGTATCTGTTTCTGGTTGAGGCATCTGCTCATCTTCTTAACCAGTCTCTTCGCCCTCCATCCTTGCTCAGGCATCGCTTGAGTCCCTGATTATTCCATCTTTTTTTTTTTTGTGGGCTACGGCTACCCCGGATTGATTGTCAAACCGAGGCCCCTCGACAGCCAACAGCAACAATTACGCTTGGCTTGGCTTGAGCGGTCTATTTGTTGGATCCATCCGTCCCAGTCCCTGGCTGATCTGATCAGCTGATGATCCTCCCCTTTGCAGACCCAACGCTACAGATAGAGCTGCGACCTCTTCACTCTTTCGCAGATCTCTCGTGCGTGCCCAAGCTTTGCGCTTCAACGACCCAACTCCAACCCCAACTCCAACAATCACAATTACTAGCTGCGATATACCAAATCTTCGAATCATCTTCTCCGTCGCGATTCACCCCCTTTTTTTCGTACTATGGCTCTCTCTGTTGCTTGAACTTTTTGGCTCTAGGCGGTGCTCCCACGATGCGATAGATTCAGCCCCCTCCTTTGTCTCCAACTACTTCCACTCGTTCGCTCGATACCATATCTTTAACGCTGTACCACGCCGTCTCGCACGCACATTCGCCCAACAGTCTCGATCCGAGTCACACCAAAGATTCAACCACCCTTTTTTTTACTCCTTCTTTCTTACACTACAAGCCGTCGTCCTTCCCGAAAACCCTATTCGGAGGCTTGCAGCTGCTCAGCCGTAACCACTCACGCCCGCCGCCTCCATGATGACCTCGGCCGTTAGGCCCTCGTCACAAGTGTCTATTTCGGGCAGTGGCACCGCCACCATGGCCACCAACAAGCTTTCGCCGTTGACATATGACGCTAACGAACTGCGAATTGTCCTTGTGCCGACCTCGGACGATGGCAACGATGATGACAACGACTTCTCTGAGCCTCCGGGTTCTGCTTCCCGGTTCAGCAGCCACCGACTTTCGACCGATAGCTATAGGTCTTACAGAGCGCCTAATCAATCCATCCCAACACACCCGATCCCGTCCTTGCAAGACGCCTTTGCCGAGTCTTTGGACGAGGTGACAACTGAGGTGGAAGGGCCTGGGAAACCCAAACTGAGAGAGCTCGACGCAAAAGGTCGTCGAGAGAAGCTGCTGGAGCAGGATGCCGAGGACGAACCATTCGACACATTATGGCGTTATCGAAGCGGCCAGCAGCAGCATGAGATGTACAAGCTCATCTCGCAGATTACCTTTGGCGTGTACCTCCTTCTGAATAGCTTGGCCGCCGACAATGCCCAAGTCGTCACCATCCTCCAAGGGCATATTGATGAGGTGGACGAATTCCTCGAGGTCATGCTGGAAGATTTTGCCCAGGCTCAGAAGGACCTCACTGAGCGGATTGCGCACCTTCAGCTTCCCATGGCCAACAGGAAGGCCTTCGAAAATATGCTCGAAGATCGCGCATTCCGAGCCAAGATTCTTGCTGGGAACGAGAAGATCGACCATATTCTTGCACGAACCAACGCCGCCATGAAGCAGTGGGATGACGATATCGATGCTGGACTGCGCTCCAGCGAGGCGTTCATGGAATGGCTCAATGAGCACAAGGACATCAAGTGGCCCGACTCTGAGCCTGACCTTCAGAGCATTTATCTGGCCATGAAGGGCAACGCCGACGGTTGGCTAAACACATTTGACGACTTGAATAACCAAGCACAAGACCTAAATGGCTTGGTGATCAAGCTCATGACCATTGTCGCTGAAATGGAAAAGACGGCTGGTGAGGTTAGCCGTAAGACTTGGGTAAGTTGATTCTTATCCCGGTCATGACCAAGTTAACATGTCAAAAGGCCACGATTCCTCCCTTCTCTATTCCTGCGGACGCTCTCAAGGTTGAAGAGCCGTCAAGCACTTCCTCGCCCCCAACGAGAGCCAACCACAAGTCCCTCACGCCTGTGGCGAGCATCCGTAGTGCAGCATCACGTAACACACTGCAAGCTTCCAAGGACGATGATGCCGACGTGGACACGCTGAGTGATTTCCCTCTACCAGGAGGCGCCCCTCTGTTACCGCCGACGACGTTTCAGCGTGCCAGTTTTAAGCCGTCGCCAAATCTCAGTGCATCCTCTTATTCCCCTGGACTCAACCGCAGCTCAAGCGTATCGCCCTCGTCTTCCGGCCCTAACCTAGCCACCTCGTCTCCTTCATCTGGCGCAACTACTCCACGAGCGCCTGTTGCCGACGACACGAAAAAGATGCAAGAGGAGAAGCCTGACGATAGCGATGCGCATAGCGGGCTCGACGATGGGCCTCTATATATCCTTCAGCCCCGTGTTTACACACCAAAGGAGCCCGCTTCTCCTGCCCTCATGAGTCCCGACGCGCCTCAATTTGACCAAGAATCGCAAGGCCGAGCAGTTGCACGATCCATCAATTCACCTTCACCTCCACCCGAAGAACAGACGCAGAGACGAACACTTACCCAGTCCATCCATGATGCGGTAGGATTAGAGAAGCGGACCTCACTACGACAGAGGGTCTCTCTAAAGAGAACACCTCCCGAGTCTATTCAGATCCCGCCTCGAAACTATGCTGAGGAGCAGCCAAACCACCCGTCTCCTTCCGGCACAACGCCTCGCACCTCGAGATCACACGCGCCCGAGTACTCGCAAGGCTCTGATTTGGATGTTCACCAAGCCCACCGGCTTCCTCGCGCTACTTCGCATATGGACTTCTCTTCAACGCCAGGACATTATCCGTATATGGTATCACCGCATTCTGAATACCAGCAGGTTTATCACCCTGTCCGCGCATCGCCTCACTCCCCTCTGCAGCAGAGGCCTCATACCGCCGGCCCGGCGGACGTACAGTATCGTCCATCAGGATATTTCCCTGGTCATCAGCGTAACCAGCCCTCTCGAATGGGTGGGATGAGCACTCTCAGCAGCGTGACAACAGCGACTCACGATGATGCTGCTACTGTGACTTCACGGGCTACAACCCAAGCCGGAGGCAAGCGTGTCAAGAAGAAGAAGAGTGCGTTCGGATGGTTGAAGAAGGCCTTCAGTATGGACGACGATGAGAAAGCAGAGTACGAGGCACGCAAGGCTATGCAATACCAGGATCCTTACCGCAACCAGTACTACGAAGGTCACAGCCCCAAGTTTTTGGACGGAAAGAGAATTCGATAAACCATGGGCAGAGGCGCGGTATTGGATACTGGGTGTTGGCACGGTCAATCCCTTGACTGAAATGTCACCTACTTGACGCAAAACAACTTGCGAATTGATACCCGGCGATAGCGTTCGCCTGATTTACAAACATAAGCGACCATCTTACATCTATTCATCACCCTTTGTACCCGACATCATCACAAATACACATCATCTGGATATCTCGAGGATAGCATTGGACCTGCACATGAAGTTTTCTTGACTTGACATGCCACATTCTTGGCCATAGTGAAGGCGTTTCTGATTTGGGGATTTGTAGCAAGCAAGACGCTTGACCCATCATTTCAATTCTATATATTGCTGGGGCATCTTTGGCGGAGAACCATGTTCTGGGGCGCATTAGGAGGTCGGGCCTCACTGCGAGAAAGCGAGTTGGAGCCTTGGGTGTCAACGATAATGGCATCAAGTACATTCTCAGATATACGTATTCAACGACTGTATTTATTGATGCCTGAAATCGAGTGATGGTATATTTAAGGATAGTTGGAGCAGGCTGAAGCCTGGTTTTGGTCCACGACACCCTTGGGAGTACGTGCAGCTAACTAGTAAGGTCTTGTTCAAGTATACCCAGCTGTCTGAACATCTGGATGGACCCGGGAGTTGAATGTCATGCCGTAGATCAAACCGAAGCCTTTATTTGTTCTACGCAGCTTGAGATCCATTCTGATATCTGCCAGCACCTGTATTTATTTACTTGGTGGTGTCAGCAAGAACGCGCTGTCTACCTATATCTGCATCCAACTTTGATTCACTCCCCACAACCATAGCTCTTGACGCGGCTAAAGAAGAAGGGCTTATCATTCTTTAGTCCAAACTCGCCCCAGTCATCCGTCAGTTTGTTGTAGTTGTAAAAGCCACGCCAGACGAGCTTGTTGTTGCGCGAGCCCTTGCCGGCGCTTCGTAGCGAGAGATCCATGCGGTACATGTACTTTGCCCCCACGCCCTCGGTCTCGATGAAGACGTCGCCCTCTGGATCCCGGTCTCGGGAGTGCGAGCCTGCAGCAGCAGGGATAGGGCGATCCATGGCCTCGGCGTCGTCGCGGTCGACGGCTGAGGAGAGACGCCATCTGCCGCGTAGGGCGAGCGCCATAACTGCAGACGGGAGATGGGGCTGTGCCGCTCCACGGTGAAGGTTGAGCTCATCACGTGTAAGGTGGTGGACGACGTCGGCGGGTTCGTTGGTGGTGAGCAGACTGATGAGAGTGCCGTCGCGGAAGAAGCGCAGGTAGCGGTAGTAAGTGACGATGTGGATGGGAGCGCCCCATGTAGGTTGGTTGGTATTGGCTTGTCCCATACGGACATAATTGACCGTGGAGATGTAGCAGCCATTGAAGCGGATGCGTGGACGTGAGCGGAAGAGTGTCTTCCAAGTAGGATAGACGGAGGGCACGAGAGATTCAGTGAAGACGATGCTGGCGTCGTATCTGCGCTGTGCAAGCTCCGAAGGACTGATGACGAAGCCGTCATGAATCTCAGGGCCTTCTTGCTCCTCCTCTGGTAGATCGTCCCATTCAACGGCCTTCTCGAAACGATATAGCTGCGAGGCGAAACCAACTTCTGAGCCAAGAGCCACGCGGCGCCAGATACGCTGCTCAGAGGCCACGAGGAAGGCGAGGCGCTTGCACACATGGGATAAGCGGGCAAAGTCACCCACATCTGTGACTGCGACATCACGAAGAATGTGGATGAGGATCTCGTCGGGGAGATCGGCCAGGGGACAGGGCGGCTGGGGCATGCCCTCTACCGGAGGCGGTGCAGCTTCAATCTTTATGCCCGAAAAGCTGGCGATAAGCTCGCCTATGGGTAAAGGGTCTGCCTCTACGGTCGCGCTTGACCTGGCAGGCTGTGATGTTTCTGATGCACCAGTTGCTGTCGAGGTTCTGGTGGCTGTTGGTGAAACTGGTCGCGGAGCAGACTTTTGAGGAAAGTGTTTCTCGCGGTATCTCCGATCAACGCCATTATCAAGCTATTCATCTGTCAGTCTGAATTCGAGTGAATAAACGAGAGAAGACGTACTCGGTAAGCCTTGCGGTAAAGCTTAAGACTATCGCCCATACTACCTTGGCCCTCTTTATGCATCGCCTCCTCAAAGTGATCCAGAGCAGAGACAAGCTTCTTGCCCTCACGGTTATGGTGAGTCTCCTGAGAGGGGCGATGCGAGGCATGTTCTTGTTGGTCAAAGGAAGGGCCCTGAACATAATCATCCTCGCCGTCATCAGCTGGCGCAGGCTTATGTGGCAGCGATGAGATGGGCGGTCCATGATGAGGCCGTCTTGAGGGACCAGCTGCCTGCGCTTCAGCTGGATCATGGTGTTCGGTCCGTGTCTTGAGATCTGAGAGCCACTGCTGGCGGAACGACTCGAGCTCCGAGTCCAACTCTCTTGTGTTGGATGTCATGATAAGAAGATGTCAAGTCCGACGAGTCCGTTCTGTAGATGTAGCAGTGTGCTTTTATAGCGAGTTCATTATCACGTACAATTCTATGAGATACGAGACAGCAATAGTTGGCTTGATTGATAAAGGGTTGAATAAAGGTGTAGTTAAGAGGAATACGTGCTACGTCGTGATGGATGATGCAAAGAGATGGAATAGAAAGCGCTGGTTCGCCGAGAGAGTCATGGTCGGATTGGGTTAGTGGATAGCGGGACGGCAATCAAAACGGTCAGAAACTGCGGTCACACACCGAGTGCACTAGGTAGAAGATACCTACCCTACCTAGGCAAGGTAGGCAATGACGGGGTACTATGTTTGATTTCTTTCCCTGTCTATCAATAATCCACGCTTGCAGCTCTCGACACTTGTTGTTGTGTTGGTTGGTATAACTCGGGTTATTGTTCACCAGTGCAGAGGTTTATGCAGCGATATAAACGGTACGCAAAGTGGCAGGAGGGGACATTTGATGTTGTTGAAGGGTCTAGCAGTGGACACTGGATTGCAGAGGAGAATCCTCGTTTGTGCTGGCGGTGGTTGAGTTTATCGTTAGATAGGTAGATACTATCTAGATAGACTACCCTGGAGTGTTTTATTATAACCAGTCTAGTTAGAGCTTCACTAACCCTTTTGGCCCTGTGGATGGTCTCTCTCCAACCAATTAAAATACAGTACGTTGTGCTCCCACGCCGCGGAAATCTGCGGCTCTTCTCAAGCAAAGTGACAGCTCTTAGCTTGCTGAGTACAAGTTTACGACACGAAATAAAAAAAAGAATACGCAATGCACAGAAAAAAAGGTCACCAAATAGTCTACCTATTGATCCTTCCCATGACAAATCATCCTCTAGGCTGTATTATTAAAGCGCAATCACAGTTTTTGAGACGATACTAGCCGACAGTCCCATCTCATTGTCCGACCGGCCTCGGGGATTTCTTCCGTAAGAGGGTGTGGGAATTTGCCCTCTTTTTTTCTCTTTTTTTACATACATACTGCGGTTGCGTTGCCGATGTTCTAGATCAGTGACGAAAGAGGCGGCCGTTTTATCTGTCTCTCAAGGGACTTTGGGGGAGCTTTCTCTCCTCTTTCTCGGATCGCCACTACACTACGCTTCGCTGCACGGCAAATCAATAAATAGTACACCACTGCCGCCGCCTCTCTACCAAAAATTGCTACCGCCGAGTCATCGTCATCGTCATCGTCATCGACACCTCCTCCGCTCTCTTGTCTTGACTATACCTACTGCTTCTTCTCCTTTCCCCTCATTCACCAGAGCTACCTGCAGCTAATTCCTTGTCTCAATCGCCTGAAATGAACTGAGAGGCTTCCATATACTCGCATCCACCAAAATGGCCTCTGTCGGCACAAATTGTTCTGGTGGTTTCGACCACCACAACCACCACAACCACCACCACCTCCACCAACATCCCCTCCAAGCCGACGACGAGTTTTCCCTTCGCCATATGATGGATGCTGAGCCCAACGGATCTAACGGTGGGAGGGACGTTCTCAGTGGTAGCAGCACAATGCCAGCTGCAGGTGCTGGCGGCGACAATAACGGCGTGGTCGATATCACTGCGGCGCAAAAGATGGTGTCGGCCATGTCGGGCAGCCTGCTCACCTCGTTACTCGGTATGTCGGTTATATAAACCCTCGCAACGCTCTCATGCTAATCGTATCTCTCATATAGTCACCCCCCTCGATGTCGTCCGTGTGCGCCTCCAGTCGCAAAAGGCTCCCCGATCGACCGTCGACTTTTCCAAACTCGCCATCACCACCTCTTCCCTCTCTCCCGCCCAGACGGCCGAGCTGGGCATCACTTCATGCTGTCGCGAGGTTTTCTTTTCTGGAGGCAACGCTGAATTTTGTCTTGCCGCACCCCGGATAGATGGCATCACCTCTGCGCCTCCGCCTCCCGCCGAATGCGCCGTCGAGGAAGTTCAGCGCCGGACATTCAGCTCTACCTTTGATGGCTTGCGAAAGATCGCCCGTAACGAAGGAGTCACAACCCTGTGGAGGGGTTTGTCACCAACACTTGTTATGGCTGTTCCTTCAAACATCATCTACTTTACCGGCTACGACTGGCTGCGGTTCAACGCCAAGAGCCCGCTTTCGCAACTCTCTGATTCCTCGGCACCTCTTACGGCTGGATCAGCCGCCCGCGTGCTGGCCGCAACGGCCGTGAGCCCAATCGAACTCGTCAGGACAAGGATGCAGGCCGCTTCGGGAGCTTCAACGACAAATCATCTCGTTGAGGCTTTCGAGAGCGTCAAGGAGATGGTGGGTTCACACGGCTACACTGCGCTATGGCGGGGGTTGACATTAACCCTCTGGCGAGATGTTCCCTTCTCAGGTCTATACTGGTGGGGATACGAGTCGATACGATCAAAGTTGACTGACGTGAGGGAGCAACGTCAAGGCAGCTCCTTGTCGTTCGAGGATGATCTGGCAGGCGCCAGGAGAAAGGCACAGGGTCAAGAGAACCACACCGAAACCTTTCTAGATGCTTTCACAGCCGGTGCTCTGTCCGGCGCTTTCGCTTCTTTTATCACGACACCCTTTGACGTCGGCAAGACGCGGACGCAAATCTACCAGGACGGCTCTGGACGGGTCAAGCAGAGCAGCGCCTCCAGTGCAGCCGCTCAAGCGCCAGAGGAGCGCAGCATGGTGCGTCTTCTGTGGCACATCTTCAAGACCGAGGGTGCCTCGGGTCTATGGAAGGGATGGATCCCGCGGACCCTCAAGGTCGCCCCTGCATGTGCCATCATGATCAGCAGCTACGAGGTTGGCAAGCGAGCGTTCCGCAGTGTCAATGAACGACGCCTTGGCAGTGAAGGGGAGCGTTCGTAATGATAAGAAGAAGAAGAAGAAGAAGAAGAAGAAGAAGAAGAAGAAGAAGAAGAAGAAAAACGATGAAAAGGAAATACCCGTGGAGAAGAATAGGAAACAAGAGCTATAGATGATTTGGCGTTTGAAAGGGGGGACGGCTGGCGAAACAAAAACTCTTCTCTTTTAGCGGCAAGGTTAGATCGGAGTATTATCGTGCCCAATACTTCAAAATATAGATATTAATGGTAAGACTACCTACAGTACCCATGTAAGATACAGACAGAGTTGAGTGTTATACAACAAGTGTAGAATAGAACTCGTGGCTTGTTCAAGGTCCTGCCAATAAATCTCTGCTTTGAACAATTTCCCCAAAGAAAGAATGAGCATAGCATATTAACTAGATGGTTCTTCGATCCTGAATTCTTTTGCTTCATCACGAGTTTGACTTCTTTACTACGTACTCTTGTGATTCAACTCATGGGCGATATTCAGTTATCGAGGCCGCTATAGCTTCCACTTGCACACCCAAAAAATGGGACTTGAAGACTTCGAATCTTGGAGCTTTAGATACAGTAGTAACTGTACAAAGATCAAAGGATATATGCAAATCTATCTGGTGGGAGACGCAAAAGGTATGCTCACACGTCTTTTCCCTACGGGTACTCAGACTCGGCTAGTATCCTGCTGCTCTGGAACGGGCAACTGTCTTTCAAGCTTTCCTCACAGAGACCAAGTCCACTAACACACACCCTCCAGACACCATGTATTCACTCACCTGCGCCGACAGCATCTCCCTCGGCAGAGACGTATACGTTCTAGACATACAAAGAACTTCAGCAGGTCTCGCCTCCATCTCATCAGACCAGTTCCTCTCTGTTCTTGACCCCGTCCGTCTCTCCGCCGGCCCTCAGCGCCGTCTTCCCACTGAGCACGGCAACTTGACGACCTTGGGCGTGTTTGACAGCGATTCGGCTCTGGTGTGCACCGCGGGCGAGAATGGAACTGTCGCCGTCTGGGATTTGAGACAGGGTGCCAGGGTGGTCCAGTTCCAAGGTGAGTTTTAGCTCAGTCATGGTGAGCTATCGTACTGAATCCTTTACTATAGCAAGTCAAGCTCCTATCCTCTCCATGGCATGTAGTCTAGACACGCGCGCCATCGCCGTAGGAACAGAACTTCAAAATCACACGGCATCCATCCATCTCTGGGACGTCCGCTCCACGCCGTCCCCCAGGGCACACTACCAAGAAGTCCACAGTGACGACGTGACCGACCTGGCCTTCAACCCATCCAACCCAGCCCTTCTCCTCTCCGGCTCGACCGACGGCCTCGTCAACGTCTACGACACGCGCGTCGCTGACGAGGACGACCTCACGGTGCAGACCTGCAACGCCGACGCATCTATCCACCGCGCCACATGGCTCTCGGCAACAGAGGTAGCAGCGCTATCGCACGATGAGCGCTGCGCCCTCTACGACGTGAGCGAGGAGCACGCCAACGGCGATGCGGTGCAGGATTTCGGCGACATGAGATCCGCCCTCGGGTGTCAGTATGTAGCTGATATCACACCCAAGATGGACGGCAGCGGCGCCATTCTCGGCGCTGGAGCTCAAGAGTATGTCAATCTACACATGTACAGTCTTGTGATGGTGCTAACGTCCTTTTCTGCAGCAAACAAGCATTTGAGCTTGTCTTTCTTGCCAAGAACCCCAGCGGTCAAGGGTGGTCGCTGGATAGAGAGAACAGCGTTGGTTTGCCTGGTGCTCACGGCGATGAGATTGTGCGGTCGTTTTGCTTCTTTGACGAACAGCATGCGGTGTACACAGCGGGTGAAGACGGAAATGTCAAGGCTTGGAGGCCCGGTAATTAAAGAGATTACAATAAAATGAAAGTACGAGGTTAGAGATGATGGGTGCGGGTTCAAAGTGTGATTCTGATTGAATATCCTGATGCTGCTCTACATGCCTGTCTGCGTTGACAAGATTTCCAAACAGATACCATATAAACAATCGTAAACAGAGTATCAGAGTATCAGAGAACAAGGGATTGAATTTCTTTGTCTCTGCCACACTAAAGAGAAAATGTCAAAAACAAAAGCTCGAATTCTCAGCTGTCTACTAATTTACAAAAAGGCAAAAGATTCAAGTTTGATCCGTCCATCATTTCACAGCCGCGGCGCGATCTGTCGGGACCGAGCAAACCCTCTCCTCTCCATCCCTGAGAGATACCGGTGGGCATAATGTGGTTGTTGTTGTTGTTGCGCTTTGCTTCACTCTTCGGAGTCGTATAGCTTTGGGCTGGTTGCCGGCTGGACAGGAGGCGTTAGCAGGCGGTGGCAGGGCCTCTTTGGCAGTACTCACCATCCTCCATTGCTCTTGATGCATACAGGCTTTCCCCCTCCATCTTTTGCAGTCTCCATGTATGCCCGTCATGTCTCTTGTGGCCTTTAACCAAACTTATCATGCTTGCTCTTAACCTTGAGCTCCAACAACCGCTCGTGGTAATCACCCTCCCTCCTCGCCCTCTTCAACCGGCGCACCTCATCCTCATCCAACCGCCTCCCCGCTGCCTCCTCCAGCTCTCGTCTGCTGATCTTTGCAAGGGCCTTTTCCTCCTTTGACGCGCGCAGCTTGGGCTTGAAGCGCGCCTGCATCCTGATGCGGAATGTGGTGTCGAACGAGATGGTGTCGGCGTCGCCGCGCACCTCTGTCGTCTTGCTGCCGGATTTTATGGTGAAGAGCGTGTCGCGCAGAGTCTGGAGCTGGAATGTCCCCGGCGTGTCGGCCGTGGGGATCACGTTGAAGGATTCGAGGGGAGACACAGCTTCCGAGGTCGCGGAAAGCAGTCCGATCTTGTCGCAAGAGAGATATCTGGGATTTGCATGTTAGCGACGGCTTGTGATTGCGGTCCCGGCGCCTGACTCACCTTCCGTGATGTCCCTTGAAGCGAAAGCTCTCGGTTCCCGATAGACGATTCGCAATCCAGACCTGGCGCACATCATGCGGTTCCGCCGTGGCCGGGTTTCCATCGACGATGTTCTCAATTGGAATCAAAAACACCTTTCCCGTGGGATCGCAGGCCAAGGCAGAAGGTGCATCCGTCGGAAGGACAATCATGACAGGTCCGACTACGTCGTTGGTCGCCTCAGCAGATACCCAGCTGTCGTCATTGTCTGCCTCTTGGCCCGTCTTTTGCACCTGCGAAGATGGTCCCGCTTCGTCGTCTCCAGCATCGCGCGATGCCTTGTCCGCGTCATTTCGCTTGCGCTTCTTTGCTCTTTTGTCGCCCTTGAAGGTCAGCGGCTTGACCATGATGACGTTCTGCTCCGGCTCCGGCTCCGGCTCCTGCTCCTGCTCCGGGTCGTCGGATCGGGTGGTTGCTGGTGATGAGGCTCTAGATAAGTTCGGGGGACGGCGAGCTCCACCCCGTAAGCATGTCGGTTGAGGAAGGTAATCTGTTACATAAGCCAACCCTCCCCGCAAACGTGCATGGGTATGGGTCTGGGGAAATAGAGAATAGAAAAAAGATAAATATGGAATAAATTCCTCGATTTTCTTTCTTGAGCTGCTTTAAAAATAACTCTCACTCTCTCTAATTGAATAAGGTTTCGCTTAGGATATTATTAAAAATGGTTGCTCAAGCCCAAGCTGTATCCGTGTCTCTCCAGGACCTCAAAGACGGTACGTACCTCTCGCCTCTCACCACTCATGCATGATAGTCAGCCCTATGAGACAGCCCAGCCATCAACTGACACAACTCACAGGTAACATCCCCTTTGAGACTCTCCAACAAGCCTTCGGCCCAGACTCTCTCGGAATTCTCATCGTTAAAGACGTCCCTAAAGAGTTTCCTGAACTCAGACACCAAGCCCTCTCCTACGCCTCCTACCTCGGTAACCTCCCCAAGGAGGAACTTGGTACGTCGCTCGTCAACTTTACATATAGTCTCTACTGACACGCCCAAAGAAAAGCTTGAAAATGTTCGAGCCAAGTACTTGACCGGCTGGTCCCTCGGCAAAGAAACCCTCAAGAACGGCCAGGTCGATACCTTCAAGGGCTCCTACTACGCCAACTGCGCCTTTTATATCGACCCGTCTCTTGAGTGTGCTAAGCCAACCGATGAGTTTTCCATCGACACCTTTCCCGAGTATCTGGCCCCCAATGTCTGGCCTCCTGCCGACGTCCTCCCTGGCTTCAAGCCCGCTGTGACCTCTCTATGCAGCCTGATCATTGACGTCGCCGTCCTCGTCGCTCGCGCTTGTGATCGCTTCGCCCATCAGGATATCCCAGGCTACCCCGAGGGCTACCTGGAGCACGTAGTCAGCACTTCCAGCACCACAAAGGCTCGTCTGCTGCACTACTATCCCCAAGAATCCGACCCCGCTGCCGAGGGTGGCGCCGAGGATGACTGGTGTGCTACACATCTTGACCACGGATGCTTAACTGGACTTACATCAGCCATGTTTATCGACGAGCACAAGACCAGCCCCTCTGTACCAGACGTCTCCGGCTCCACTGGTGCTTCCCTGCCCCCCCTGGAGGAGCTCCCTGCATCCCCTGACCCATCTGCTGGCTTGTACATCAAGTCCCGTACCGGCGAGACCGTCCAGGTCAAGATTCCTCGCGACTGCATTGCTTTCCAGACCGGGGAAGCTCTCGAGCGTATCACTGCCGGTCGCTTCAAGGCTGTGCCTCATTTTGTGAGAGGCGTGAGAGCTAGTGTCAGCGATGGGAAGATTGCACGAAACACATTGGCTGTCTTTACCCAGCCCAACCTAGGTGAAGACGTGGACGTTGAGCAGCACCTGACGTTTGGAGAGTTTGCCCGCGGTATTGTGAGTAAGAACACTGTATCATAATGCACTGATTCAATCGGTGAGCAAAGCTCTCTCCAAATACAAAAGAAAAGGCGCGTTTATCAAGTCTTGTGCAATATTTATTTGCCACGATACCTTGCAAGTCGGCTCCGCATCTGAAGGGACGTCAAGTCAGCCATGCATCGACATAGTTAGCCAAAACCACTTTTGAACATGGCAAGGCCACCAGAATGATATCCTAATTTGGGATATATATTTTCTCAACGTGATCTATGTAAAGACTGTGTTTCAAATTATCTAAAATTTTGAAATGGTAGTTTCTCTTGATAAAAAAAAACGCAGCATGGTAACTGCAACAGAAATGAATAATTCCACGCTTGTTGGGCGTGCCAAACGGACTAGAAAAGCAATTGCTGGCTAGTGCGGCAAGGAAAGAAGAGAAAAGAATAGGCTGAACGCAACCTTCCAAAAAAGGATCGATATTAGTATCCATCATTCTGTGGTGCATTTACCAAAGAATCAGATCCTTGCGGATCGTTCTGTCGTAGCATCCTTGAAAGAGCCAAGGACACACAGGATTAGCCATGAGAAGCACTGCGATGGTGAACTCAATCTAGGCCCAGGCGCCAACAAGACTCATAAAGAATGCCCCGAAAAACACAAGAAGGCACGCATAGACACGCTTGCGGCCGCGCAAGAATCGCCAGCTCTCGTCACTGAGGAAATCCTGCGACAGAAGCTCAACCAGAGATGCAAAGGTGAGAAGCCCAGCTGAGATGGCATTCATGACGCCAACAACAATGAGGCCGACCTCTGAGCTGGGGCTGTAAAGTGTGTGGGTAGCTAGGCCGATGGCTTGTCCCAGAGGTGTACTGGACTACATGTTAGCTTGCATTCTGTTGGCTTTTGAACAGGCCGATACGTACGTGCATCCATAGGCGAGCGCCATGAACCAGGGCTGCATCTTGCCCTTGGGCCACTTGATGGAAGCGATTCGCGATCCCAGTGCCAGACCTTCAAAAGTCTGGTGAAAGACAATGGCAATGAGGAGAATGATAAACTCATTCCCAATCGAAACGCTAAGCGCCATACCGATAAAGATGCTGTGGAAGAGAATACCAAGCTCGAGCAGAACACACTGGAGAAGCTCCTTGCGCTGCTGCTGCTCCGGGGTCAGACTAGGCATCTGTAGAGCCTCGAGGCTCGTCTCCTCGAGGTTCTTTCTTCCGGGCTGGGTGTTGTCGTCATCTTCGCAAGCCTCCTCTTCCAGGTTCTCCAGTCGCTCGTCCCTGCTGTTGAGGGCAGACAAGCCCCGTCCAATACTCGAAGATCGTCCACGAAGAGGTCCCATGTCACGAACTGGAATCATGCCCACGTTTCCCATGCACCCACCGCCGTTGGAAGCGCCGCTGGACATGCCCTCAGCAGGGCAGATTTGTCGGGAAGGGTGAAAGGCCATTTCAATGACGGTGACAAGAAAGATGGCAGCAAGAGCAATGGCGCCAGGAATAGCAGGGTAGTCCTGGTTCCAGAAGCTGCTGAGGCAAGGGTCTCCGAGAGAGATGAAGGCGGTGGGGAGCAGATGGACAAAAGCCGTGGCAATCAGCACGCCGGTACCGAAGTGGCGCACAGCAAAGAAGAAGCGAGTCGGGATCCTCAGGCCTGGAATCTTGGCTGCCATGATGGGGAATGCGCAAGCGATGGTCGAGACGAACAAGATGATGAAGAGAGCCCCGACGTGAAGGGGGGTGTTGTAATCATCCTTGTCGACGCCTCCGTTGGCGCAGGTGTTTCGCTTGCGCAGAGGCGAGGCTCGGGCAGGAACCGGCTCATGGACCTTGGTGATGGACGCGGGAGCGGTCCAGTATGAGAGGAGAGATGAGACGACAAGAACAGAGAGGACCCAAACGGTCCAGCTCCAGATGTGCGAGGCACATGACGAGAGGGCGCCTCGACGAAGACGGGCATGGTCATCACCACCATCCGTCCTGAGATGCGAGGACAGTCCTGGGTATGTGCATCAGTATATATACAGGCGATGTGATATGTAAGTGAGCTATGAGATGACGTACCCGAGATACGGGACAGTCGTCCCGCATCCTTGGGAGCGCCCTTGAAGGGCTCCGAGGAAAGATTCCCTGCTTGATTACTATCATCATGGGCGCTCAAGATACTTCCGCTGCCGCCTCCGCTCCCGTCATCCTGTCCTGCATCGACATGCTCGCGAAGGTTGGATATGCCGTTGAGATCCTGACGCGTAGTATGAGTGGCAGCCAAGGGCGAGGGGGCCTGATTCCAAGTCAGGCGCTGGTAGAAGGCTTCGTCTGCTTTGGAGAGGCAAATCATGATGGATTGGTATCGACGTTTTGCCGTGGTGAAGCAATGTAACGATTGAAAAGTACTGCTTACCCGTATCTTTGTAGTTTAAAATCGGCAGACAAAAGGGTTAAATGCGCCCATGCAAGCAGCCAAGGTACCTACCGTTACCCACACACACACACACACGTCCCAGCCGCAGAAACTGGGGGAGAGGCCCGGTTTCGCCCGCGTGACCAGGACCCATTCACAGGCTTTACAAACTATACGAAATGTACATACAGACAGATAAATACAGACTGTACCTGCCGCTCCGTACTGTACCTGATCCCCCGCAGACCCTTCTCCGTCGACCGGGAGCCGACGGCCGGGAAAGGGAGGTAGAGTTGCGGATCAGAGCTCGGAGGACCTCTCTCTCTCTCTCTCTCTCTCTCTCTCTCTCTCTCTCTCTCTCTCTCTCTGCCTAACCCCCATCATCACGGAAAGAGTTTCAATCTCACGTTGAATCTACTCCGTATCTAGATTCACTACTACAGTACCCCGCAAAGGGACGCAGGGTCACGTTCTGTATCAGAAATGGGCCAAGACCCAAACGACGATCCATGCCTCGGTGGCACGGCGTATACTCTAAATCTCCCCGTCTTGGCACTACATCTGCGGTACAAGCACGGCTTCTTACTCGGTGAAGAGAGGTGAAGCCCGGAGAGGTGGAATAAGCTCTGCTTACTTGCTGGGCTTGTCCGCGCATGGACTTGTGCATCTTGACCGCATAGCTTTTGCATAGAAGACGGTAAACCCCCGGGATGAAATGAGGAGTGTCTTTCCATGGTTACATCGATGATGCGTATTTGTCCTTTTTCTTCCCGATTGTTCTAGTACCTACAAACGTTAGCTTCTGGAGGCATGGGCAAGGGTCTCGGATCTTCAAGTCCAGGAATAGTGAAAGCTATGATGGAAGGGGAATCCGATGAGCTTGACAATACAATTGATTCAATAGGTCCTGAAAGGAGTAAAGACATCCAACATATAACAATGGCACTTGCATGAGATGTAGGCGTGCTCTTGCTGCATTGCTGACATCATCAACCTCGATATAACCATCCAAGCTCTCGCATCCTCGACTCGATTCAAACTCAACTCAGCCCAAAACTCACCATGGCTCTCCCTCCCAAATTCGCCGGCCAAAAGCTCCAATTCAGCCACCCTGCCTCGTCAGACTCAGACTCAGACTCAGACTCAGACTCAGCCATCGCCCAGACAACGCACACACTCGAGCTCTACCTCGACTACTGCTGCCCCTTCTCCGCCAAGCTCTTCCGCACCCTGCGCAGCGACGTGATCCCCGCCATCCGCGCCAACGAAGCCTGGGCCAGGAACCTCACCTTCATCTTCCGCCAGCAGATCCAGCCTTGGCACCCTTCATCGACGCTCATGCACGAAGCCGGCCTCGCCGTCCTGCGTCTTGCGCCGGAGCGGTTCTGGGACTTTAGCGCTGCGCTGTTTGATGAGCAGAGCAGCTTCTTTGACGTCTCTGTCGTGAATGAGACGCGAAATCACACCTACCGCCGTCTTGCAAAGATAGCTCGCAAGACGGGCCTGGACGAGGACAGGGTGTATCAGCTGCTCCAGATTCCGGATAAGCCTGCTGAGGACGGCGCCTTGAATGCCGGCAACCAGGTCACGAATGATGTAAAGGTCATGACAAGGATGAACCGGTTGATCGGGGTGCACGTTACGCCTACTGCTGTATACGATGGTGTTGTGCAGGATGTTAGTTCAGGATAGAACAAGGACCAATGGGTTGCATGGCTGCAGAAGAATGTCGTTTGACAACCGCTAAAAGAGAATACACGAACGAGCCACAAGCTCTGACCATGATGAATCCCTACATAACAATCATGATTCTCATTATTCACACCCGTATGAGCTGCGTCTTTGGTGACAATACAAACAGCACCCCTGTGCCAAAATAGCAACGCGTCCCAAACCGTATCGTCCCCCCACCAAGATGAGGATCGCATCGTTTTGATGACATCTTCAATGAGCCTCTCCTAAACAACACAGCTCATACCAATCACAATGCTACAACCAAGAGCGATGATACCAAGGCTGAAGCCGACGCAATTGGCCTCCCTATCCCGCCAGGCCACACCTTTCCAATCCTCAACCCTCCCTCGGAGCATCCACCGCTCTCTTCAGAAATCTCTACAGCGAGCTCAACTACGATGCTACGCCAGACCAGCATCTAAACTCCCAAAAAAGATAGAGGATGAGCTGAAGCGGCAGGCCAGAGCCACGTCCAAGGGCAGCAAGGAGCATGGTCTGTCTGCGTGAGATGTGCGAGAGGACATGCTGGCTGACGATTGCAGAGCTCCCCGAGAGACTCATCATATATCATGCCGGTACAGGTCGCACGACTTTCATGGCCATGCTCAAGATAACCACGCTCTTCATGGGCGCATTCTTCTGCTTCATCGTTGCGCCGAGCTATATCAAGGCCGGAAAGCCAGAGTTGGAGACCGCAAGCAGTACGTCCTCGTCTCTCCCTCCTGCAGGCACGACAAGGCTGACAGCACCCACCAGTTGTCCTCTGCGGCATCATCCCCATCTTCTTCGTCGCCTACACAACCTCCCCCTTCGTCACGCACATTCACATGCACATCCCTCCCTACGCCCGCGCCTCACGCGCCATCCTCGAGCGCTTCATCAAGACCCTCCCTCCTACGACGCCCCTCACCCTCACCACCATGAGCGCCATCTCAAAGCCCCGCTACAGCCATGTGCAGGCCGGCGACCTACGTCCTGTGCGCCGGCGCTTCGGCCTGATCAACCATGTACGCGACACAAACGAGGAGAACGCCAAGCGTCGCTGGTACATGTTCCGCGCTGTAGGCAAGTTTTATGTCCAGGATAAGAGGCCCCAGGCAAAGGTGAGGTATCAGAACAAGACGGACAAGGTCGATGGCTGGATATGGGATGCTGTCAAGGAGCGCATCGACAAGAGGGCTCAGAGACCTGCATCAGTTTGAACAAGATAACGCATTGGTTCGAAGCCGATACCTGCCTCGTCCGCTTTCATCACCAACCTTGCGTATCTCTACCACTTGACGTGGTAAAGTTATCGGCTATAGATTCAGGCCAAAGCCAAGGTCCCAACAAGATTTGTCGACAACGCACTACCGCGCCTGTTCACAGAAATAGAGTAGCAAACCAAAAGGTAAACATTCCCAGGCAGGACGTGTCCGCACACAACCATGTTATTCCTATGCTGTAGCCAAGACACCAAAGGCCATGGGCCCCATTCCATTTTGTCCCAACGGCACCCCTCCGCTAGAAGCCTCCAGGTCATCAATCACCAAGACAGATATTGATACATTGGTCCCGCCTGTCCAACCAAGGAATATATACCTCGTCATGTTCGCCCTATCCATTTGTTGCTTTGGGTCCGAAAATCAAACGCCCCCATCGTAGCTCGTTATATGCTCCTGTCGACCAGTCCAACCACTGGAACCAACTACTGAGCTCCATGAAACAAACAGACCCCTTTCCGCTCCATCCAAATGCTCTCACCGTACAAAAAACGCCTGTACAAGGATCGTCTTGTTCAAAAGTGACGTGGATCTCGCGAACCCCGTACCTTGGAAAACAAAAATGCAAAAAAAAAAAAAAAAGAAAAAGAAAAAGCAACCCGGTACTTGTGGCAAGACTAGCTAGCGCAGCGCTCATTCCAGGGTCGTCATTCGACCAACAAAAGCCAGTCTGATGAGTTTTCAGCCTCAAAAGATCATGGTTCCAACAATTGCGCCATTCGATCAATGCCTCTTCATCACCGAAACACCATCGTAATCCCAAGCTCGCTTCAGCCCGCCTTCATAAACGCTTGCGACCGACTCTTGCCACATCGCCGGAGTCACAAAGTTCGGCACTGGAGCGGCTGAGTACTGCGATGGGGATATTTGATGCGATCCAGCTGGCATTGAAGCCTGGACTGCCTGGATATCCTGGATGGTAGGGACTTCCGTGGCACCTGAGGACGACGCGTTAAGAGGGCTGGTCTGAGGTGGGGTGGAGCTGGACTGTGTATGGGAGGCAGGCGTACCAAACGTCGTATTCCATTGTCTACATGACTTGGTTAGCACGCTGAAGAGAGACCGAGGTTGTCCATCGTATCAACAACTTACTCAAAAAGCCTTGATGGGTTCCATCCAGGCTGGTCAGTCATCGATATGCTCTGAGGCATACCGGGAGCCTGTGTTCCTTGCGACATCATAACGAGCGACTGTACAGCTGGAGAGTCACTTTTGCTGTCCATAGGGCCCGCTGAGATAGGAGGTGTGATGGGGTGGCTGGTATAACTGACTTGTTGAGCACCGTGTGTGTCCAAGTGCTGATCAATGGATCCTGTCCGATGGATGACTGGTCGGAAGGAATCGGTACCTCGAGGCGGACTGGAGTGACTTGAAGGGTGAGGACTTCCGTAAGGGAAGCTAGGCTTCAGGACGAATGGTTTTCGTACATCTGCCGAGAAAGCCTCTCGCAGAGCATTGATCTGTTTCTCTAGTTCAGGCATCGACCATGCTTCCATTACCTTCTCCAGAACCCTCATATGCCTCGTAAAATATTCACGAGCATCCGTGTTGAAATCCGAGTCTGGTGAAACAATTGCAACCTATGAAAGCTAGATTAACACAGGTCTGCTGGGGGAGCAATCTCAAGGTCTTACCAGGTGGATCACAATGCAAGAGAGGCCAGCATACAGGGAAAAGCTGAACCCCCTCTGCATGCACTGAAGCCCCACGAGTCCAAACGTGTTGGTGGCTGCCTCCTGTAGGCGGCACAGGGCCTTGGCAGAGTTGTAGCAGATCATCATATGGCGTTTCCACTGCCCGTCCGCAGCTGTTGGCTCAAGGAACGACAGAATTGGTCGATGGAAGAGAATCGTAGCCAGATAGTAATATGCGTGCATGTTTGCGATGAAATGCGAGGGGATCCACGGAGGTGATCCATCTGCAGGAAAAGATACAGCCAGATCTGGAGGCAGCTCCGTCAGCCAATTGTTGAAGAGTTGGCCTAATTGCTGAAATTCGGGGTCGACGCCCCAGTCTTTTCGTCGTCGAAGTCTTGAATAGGCTTTGCTCATGCTCGCAACGAGTCGCACTACCTGGGCAAAGTAGGTGATGTTGCGCGAGGTGTGATATTCGGATTCGTCGCAACCAGGAACTGGCCTGGTAGCTGAGAAGTCCACCGTGTCGATCTTGACAGCGTGGTCATGCCGGCCTTGGACACATTAATCACCGAGACAAGAGCATTCAACTTGGTGTCACTCACCTTGCGGAGCCCCGACCATTACCTCGCAAATGAACACCACTTGCCATATTCGTTTTCGAAGTTGACACTCTGCAGGGGTGCTGTCGCAGGGACGGCCTGCCAGGTGATCCTCGTAATGCTCATCCAGACCTAGATCCTTGCCCATCTGAACACATTGCACAACTGTCATCCAAGAACGATAATAGTATCCTCGTTTAGGCGCAGCTTCGCGGGCTTTGAGAATCATAAGTAGAGCTTGCAGAGTACTCAATCTCGGAACGTCCATGAACGAATCAGCATGTCCTAAACTGCGTAAGTCTTTCGTACACTAAACATAATATAAGAGGCTTCTTACTTGAGGCGAGGGCAAGCCATTGTTGACCCTCTGTCGGTTCCTCGGCCAGTCGCCCGCCCATGGCAAAGATTGCTTCCAAAATCAACGGCGAAATCGAATCTCGATCAGTATTCCATTGTTGGTAGAATGTTGTTTTACATAACACGGGTACGTAGGGGTGAACGTGGGCAAAGTAGAGGTCGAAGTAGTTGAGTGCCGTCTCATCATCTGGCATCAGCTCAGGGGGTATGCGTATCTTGTGACCAGGCGCAGGCATCATTGGAGGGAGGGCACTCTCGTAACCTTCGGAATCTTCAATGGCAGGCGCCTCTTCTCGTCTGAAGGACGCCTTATTCCTGAGATATGGAGCTACAATCTTGATTAGCAAATGCTCGGTCTATCAATACACAATAGATCAAGTCGATCCTACCTGTACCCGTCTCATTAACCTTGAGCGTCCCCAGAAGATCCGCAAGATCATGATGTTGGTATTCTCCGGGGGAGTAGGCTTCTGATGGAGAAGGCTGCTGCTGAGCCGAGGGCGGTGGTGGAGGTGCGTGCATGGGAGGAGTGGGAAACACATTCTGGCTTGCATACTGCTGTTCCATCATCGAACCAGTAGGCGGAACAGCTCCGTAGGCAATACCTCCTGATTGCTGAGTGTCGTACGAAACATGCTGGTACGAGGCAGCGTTTGCGTCATGGTAGCCCGGTTGAGTACCATACATGGCTGACGAAAGCTTAGGTCCCGGGTTTAGAACTTGATGCTGCATAGGCATTTGTTGATACTGATCTGAAGCATTCATGGGCGTGGTATCATAAGTCGTCGAGTCATTAGCTCCATCAAAACCATTTGGTCGCACGCAGTGAAGCTTGAGCCTTATGCAGGCTGAACATGGCCAGGTGTTTGTTGTCGCAGCGTCACATTTGATCTTTCGCCTTCGACAGCCTTCGCAAGCTCTCATAACTATTTTTTGCAGTTTCAGCACTTGAAAACTGAACCGATGCCCGGAATTTAGGGTATTCTACCTTTCAGCCGTTTATGGCGGTTATGCTCGTCAACGAAGACATAGTCTGCATGATTTGTCAGTCACGCTTCGGGTATAACACGCTGGATTACACAAGAAAAGCCACGCACTCTTTTGTGTCTCCCGCTGCGTGTATTGCTGCGGCGCAAACGAAAACGAATTCATCTGGGATTGTTGTGGTAGAATGCGGCGAACAGAGGGGTCGTCGTTGGACATTATAAGCGTTGCGGTTCTGAGGTCTGTGCCTCTAAGAACGTCGAATAGCCACGGTGTTGGCGGTCAACATGAAATCGCGGCGCTAATAGAGGTGAATGAGAAAGAAGATTGGTCGTAAAAAGGTCGAGCAAGCGGTGATATGGCTTCAGGTGCGCGCGCAAAGGATGTAGGATCGCGGGGTGGAGGGAGGCTCGCGGGGACAAGTCGTGCTGGTTGGCAACAAAAACAATACTAGTATAAGGTAGGTAGGTCATAGACAAAAAACAAAGGTCGGGGCCGATACGGCAATGGAAGTGCGACGTATTTACAGAAATATATCGTGCAAGCAGTCGTAATGAGGCAAAGTCCGCAGCGACAGAGATATGTACGAAAGTTGGACCAGCTCAAAGACGTAGTATCGGCTGGCTGGGGCGTATCGGGGTACTATAAGTTTAGAAGCTTAGAGTAGGAAGAGTTTAAGTGAACCGCAGGGTCGGGTGTTTGGGGCCACTACGAGTGGCTTTGAATTTGACTTTCTGCACAGGGCGGTAGCGGTAGCGGCAACATGCGCAGGGTATGGTATGGGTGTGATATTGGCTGCTGGGGGACGTGACCCTAATGCTTGGCCCTGGGACTGACTGACTGAGTGCCCTGATGTGGTAGGTTGGGAGGTCAAAGGCTTGCCTGATCGTCAGTCCTCTTCACCAGCACGGACAGATTGTGGAGAGTTTCGGGCTGGCGTTATTTGGCATCACAACAAGGCGACAGACAGGGGCCAGGCAGGGGAGGATGATGCGGGTAAGGGAAAGCGGCGACGTGGGTATGGGATCAAAGCCCAGAACCCAGGACCCAGGACCCAGAACTCAGAACTCAGTATCCAGCGTGGATGACACTGGGGGCGAATGTTCAAAGCCAAAGTCAGAGCTAGATCCAAGCTAAAGCTCCCTGGACTGCCTATGGGCACCGGCCCGAGTGCGCGGCGTGTTACAGGCAAGACAGAACGACGTGAAATGTGGGCAGTGGGTTCTTTGATGATGGGATTGGGATTGATGCCAGCGGGACAGGTAGGTACTAAGGCAGATGATAAGTACGTACCGTGACGAGTAGCGAGCGAATGGATTGTGGAGGACGCGGCGCAGTGCTCTACAGTACCCAGGTACCTAGGTTGGTAGGTTGGTAGTAATCAAGAGCCGGGGGAGGCCTTTTTGCGGGATTAGCGGACTTTGAATGAATTCAGTGCGGGCATGGAGCCATGGACTGCGAGTTGATGTGTCTAAGCGGTTGATGACATTCGTGAAAGAGGGAAATGACGGATGGAGCTCTTGACGGGCGCACAAGGGCGACGGCGAGAATTAGTAGATTCTGAGCATCGAGGATACTCGTTTAGTGCAATATCCAGCTACTGCAATGTATCCGTTGGTAGCTCGCACAATCAACGCACAAAGCAAAAAGCAAAAGTATTTCCCGACGGAAGAGTCGCCTGTGTATCCAATGGAGAGACAAGGCTTGGAGGGGGGAACTCTCGATGAAACGGATGCCGAGACCTGAACCAACTACCTAAACAAGGGGGCAATACGTGCCTGTCCTGCTTTGTCCCGTTTTGTCCTGTTTTGTCATGTTCGGACGCCAGAACTTGATCCTGATCATGATCCTGTCTCTGTCTCGTTACAGACTGCCCTGACCCCCCAGGGCCCATCAGACTCTGACTTGGGAGGTTGCAGGAGGGGGAGGGGTTGGGTCGTCCCGTCCAGATGTGGGCCGTCCGTTGCGTTCAACAGTGCACCAAGAGATGTATTGCACTGGGCTATCGGAGTGTTCCGTCTCGGTCGATGATGATGACGGGAGCTAGAGTATCATCAGCGATGGTGG
>JABFAK010000401.1:0-31588 GCA_013266265.1 Fusarium sp. NRRL 66182
ATCCAGGCATATATCAATACAAACGCTGTAAAGAACCAGGTCTTTAATATCCTGGGCGCTGTTACTTTCTTTAAACTTCTCCAAGTGCTTGGCCTTGAGAAGTATTATATTTACAAAACAGGCCGAAAGGGTCCTAGTCAGAGTTACGAGTGGTTCGGGCATGCAGGGTTACGTTGATGTCTGGAGCAGTAATTGTATTAGCTATCCTATGGACTAGAACTGTAACTTGTTTAGTAATAATATTTTATATTATAATATTAACCTCAGTTTTATTTATCTTATATAGAATTAAGTCCTTATAAATATATACTATTAAGTAATATAGTATATAATATATTATATAAATAAACTTTAATTATTTAATATTTATCTTATTATTATCTAGTGTTTAGTTATAGGGTATGTAGATAAAATATTTTAAAGCCTATATAAGCCTTACTTTTTAATATTTTATATATTATTTTCCAAATTAAATTAACTAGATTAAAAGTAAGTTTCCCTAGCTAAAGCGCTGGTATGCTTTGCTTAAGATTTAATAATATTTATCTCATTCTGGAGAATTATTTGAATCTATACTTAGTTTCGGTTACCCTCTTCTTTTAGTTAAGCAGCAAATACTGTAGACTGGATGAAATGTTTATTGAAGACAGCTTCATCTAACTGGCTTGTGAAACAGACTACAATAGTAATGGTGATCACGACCGCTTTCACGCGTTGTTTCTAAGTGAGACAGAGACATCTGTGAAAAATGCTCAAGGGTCCGCGTCTCAACACTCCCACGTATTAGGGATGTGAGGTGTTCGATAGTAGGACTCGTGGGCAATGCCACGACAAGTGCGTTGAGACTCTATAGAAACACGTGAAAGAAAAGAGGTCATTGGATAAAGACGTTTTTATTCAGGGCATTGAGGATGGCTCGCTTCACCTGCATGGACTGAGGCTAGTCCAAGACGACATCCATTCACGCAAGATCATGCTGTACTCAAAAGGTAACTGTACCGTGATCGATTTGGAAGTATCCAAACTCGATGGAGAAAAGATTACCAAGTTCGGGGACATAAACTAATTGTTGGGCGATGAGCGATGTGCTACCTTTATCTGCTACCGACTTCGACTATTCTACCTGTTGCGGACGACTAGAAAGGCAACTACCAGAAGAGAGTTGAACAAACATCAGTCAAGATATCTGCGTCAGAGGAAGGGAAGCTTGTTCTAGTGTCCTGAGCTGGCGATCTAAGCGTTCAGCTCTGATCCATGACTAAAATGGAGGACTCATTTCACAGCACATGATCTGTATTATTGATGATGATATTCGAAGTGAGAATGCGTTGACCGTACAAGAAAACGGAGTGCACTTCGCCCTCCCGACGTGAATCTGCCTGGTAGATATTCGTAAATGTAATAACTTCTGGTCTAGGAGACATCACCAGGATCCAGAAATCACATGGTTAATCGTTTGAAGTCTGCGGCATCGACTTGAAGAGATCCGATGACCTTTCCCTGCCCAGTGGGAAGAAGGCTGAGGCAACATCAGCATGCGTGATCATGGTACAATTCGGCACACCCAAGGTTAACAAAAAACCACTTTTTCGACTGGTCGAGACCACTAGCCCGAGGTAGAACGAGCGGTCAACCCGTCAATATAAAACGTTTACTGTTAGCTTAGCAGTCTGAGTCATGCATCAGAGCCGTTTCCCAGAGAGTAATGGTTTCAAAAATAAAAAAAACCTACCGTTTTTGAAAACGCCTAGTAGTTTGACTATAGTCTATATAGATTAGTCGAAGTATAACGGCACTGACTACCGTATTTGCTACTGACTCAGCTGCTCATCTGTTCACCACACCGCCCTTGTGGTACTATCAGCAGACGGTGAGTGCTTCACCTCCTAACTTGGAAGCGGGAAATGAAAAATACAGAAACGAAAGCAGAGGTCAAAGAGTAACCCGATACTTAAAAGGGACCGCACTATAACATCTTAGAGGCAGTTGTTATTAACACCGCTTTAATTCTAACCCTCTAGACAAAGTCTATAGTGGTCCCATGGGTTAATATTGCATAAAAATAATTTATAGCACATTGAATTTTTACGAAATTACAGATTTATGGTTAAATGACTATGAAATATATGTCTTATAATATATATTTCTCGGTATGATAAGGTCTATAGAGGAAGTGTTAATATACTAGTAGTTATAACTCAGCTTATTACTTAGAGTAACCGTCGAATCCTGTAACGTTATAAGAAGTTTATTACGGCAACCAGCGGTAGAGAGCACTTAGCAGTCCAATCAAAGGCAAGATTTATTTAAGAGGGAACTAGATACGGTTGCGGCTTAAGCTCCCGCTTGTGCCAGCATCTAGCGGCACCCGAAATCAGTCGGAGTGGTTCCTGAGCCTCAACGAGTAAGTCACGCCTTGACCTCGTTTCGACATCTAGCTTTAGCTATATTCTGCTGAAGTTACCAGTGCTTAATTAAGGACTCTATACGGAAATGGCATTATGTGCTATGTAATTGTTCTGCTTCAAGATCGTATTTGACTTCATGTTCGTAGGTAACAATATGTAGTACATTTGGTCTTGAAGAATTCCAATATCTCTACCTGCAGCAATTGAGAATTTTATACTCCTCTTAACGTAACGCATTCAGTAGAATCAAGCGATTTATCTTAGCTCTAGGCTTAAACACACCGCATAAACAGTCTGTCTTTACACGACTCGTTTTCTCGTATGTCTCTATCATCTAGTCATGTTATGATCCGAAATTGCGAGACTATTCAGATTAGTAGCCTAGTGCTGTGGCAAGTATCATGTCAAAGCGGCATGTCCGAGGGTCACCAGATGGTATGGACCGGAACATAGCAATGCGGGATAGCAGATACGAAGCAGTGATCATGTAGTGAATTATGTTTGCGTAAGGGAGCTGGCACGCCGTCGATAAATACTGCGAAGAATCCTCTGTTTCTCAGACTTTTATCTTCACTATCACACTCAACTCACACTCACATTCAACTCACACTCACATTCATATCATAACTTTATATTTCATCTCCTCGGTACCTATCAACTTCAAGATGAAGACTCAGTTTTTGGTCATTTCTGCCCTGGTTGGCGCATCTGCTGCCCAGAACCTCGTCATTCCCGCTCGAAGAGGCACTATCCAGTCTCTCAGTGCTCCGATGCCAATTTCAGGCACCCGCGACTTCGCCAACCAAGAGTTCGACCGTGGCCGCCCCTGTAACAGCGACAGAGATACCGGCAGCAGCTCAGCCGTCTTTGTGCTCGAGAATGGTGCAACGCTCAGCAATGTCATCATCGGCGTGAACGCCCTCGAGGGTGTTCACTGCAAGGGATCTTGCACCCTCAGGAATGTCTGGTTCCGCGACGTTTGCGAAGGTAATTCCACGACTGCCTATTAGATAAATCCTTATGACTAACATCTAGCAAGATGCTATTTCTATTCTCGGCAACGGCAACGCCCTCATCGAAGGTGGAGGTGCTCAGAATGCCAAAGACAAGGTCATCCAGAACAATGGCCGCGGTACCGTTACCATTCGCGACTATACTGTTGTCAGCGCCGGGAAACTATACCGAGCCTGCGGTGACTGTTCCAACAACGGCGGACCTCGCAATGTCATCGTTGAACGTGTCAGGGCCAGGGATGTGCCCGAGCTTGTTGGCATCAACGGAAACTACCAAGATACGGCAAGCGTTTCGGGATCCTGCGGCGCTGGTGTGAAGACTGTTTGTCAGGAGTGGATTGGTGTCGAGAAGGGCCGGGGCCAGTCTACCAAGTCTGCGAGCACCGGAAAATGCAGGGGTCAAGCCAGTCTCCCTGCCTGTTAAATGCACCCTTGGACTGGGGGTATTAGGGAAAGGCAAGAAACTGTAGCGACAACTATCCATGGGGGGGGGGGCTCATAGTTAGCTAGCTATCCAAATCCTAACCACCATTTTTTTTAATCTACTGCCTCTAACAATCGACAGATCGTCCTAGAAGAAAGCAAAACAAGGGACTTGATGTTGGATATGCTAACATGGCTACTTGACTAACAAGGGCATGAATAAGTTTCGCTCTCCTGCATATAAAGGGGCTCCCAGACGGGGAATTGTAGTGGGTGGCACTGCAAAATCATCACAATGGTCGACAAAGGGGAGGACAAATATTTACACCGTAGGCTACAAAAGTCAGATGTACTTATGAATAGAAGTGACTATCACGAGTTTACCGCGGTATATATCTAGTTGCTCTCAACTATTTGTACGTTATTAATGTAATTCTCGCGGATGTATACTGGCACAATCTGTGGAATTTATCAATGCTCTTGGATCGATTGAGTATTCATTCTATTCCAATCAGAAGTTGAGATGAAATACTTTGGACTGTCAACTTCTGTTAGGCCGTCGGTCAAAGGATTGGCCGAATATAGACTCAGATTGGGTAAAATGTCCAACGCCAGATTTGTAGGGTTGACTTACGTCCAAAGGCGGAGCTAGGCGGATTGGTTGAGCTAGTGTTAGATCTAAGAGTACTAGTATGCTCGGGTATGTCGAAGAAACGAACAAGTATACTATTGCTTGCTCTAATCCACCTCAAAGGAAACTTCCAAGGCTGGGCCTGGGTTTTTGGGTATTCCTAGGCAGGTTTTGTCTCGGAGCGAGGTCTCGCTTCTTAAGCACTGCCTTGCCTCTCAGCTTTAGTAGTCTTGTTCTTTTAGCAAGTTTCCCATTTCTTGTGTATGACTTGTAAATACATTTAAGATCATATTTTAACTATAAACTAGGCCATTTTTACAAAGGAGACAGGTTCTGGTGATATCCCTGTGAAGTATCGTGTGAATCATGGAATCTCACAACTACATAGAGGAGACTTGCTCTAAGAATGTTTCTATACAGTAGCTATTGTACAAAATAAGTTATTGCTTGGCAACTGGGGACACGCTAGAGGCAAACTCGGGATGTCATTGCAAGAATCACGTGAGGAGAGACACTCCGTGCCATACTAGATTTCCTTTTAGCATTTGATGTTGTCTAGGAGGAGACTGTTTGTTTTCAGATGGCGTTTAACCGGATGACATGATCGTTGTTAGAACTGGCTATCCTCTAGGATATTAAGGATTGCCTCTCTGATAACTAGGATTTGAAACGTGGATGCGCGTTGCTCTTAGTATCCTAATAGATTATTGTATTAGCAGCTATCTGGTACGGCTATTTCAGAACATGCTGCCGATATCCAAAATGTCCTGCGCCAATGCTTAGCCTTGGTCATAGATGTAGGGTGTTGTTCATCATCACATCTCTGTGGTCAGAGGAGCAATGACTACCTGGTGCTCAACATACAGGCTTGGTTCAATGACGCCGTAGCTTATTGCCAACATTGAAGATATGTGTGAATAGAGTATATAGTGGTAGTGACTTTGAGAAAACATTCCATATAGTCTCTCGACCCTGTCATTCCGGCAAGTTTGCATCCCACTGCAACTCATCGTTATCGCTATCATCTCCGCGAAGATCAAACAATCATCTGGTCAAAACAAGCCGACACAAGCAACGTCCACTAAATATTCCCGAAATATAGCTTCTTAGCCGAGGTAGTAGACACAATCTTACAAGGGGTGCCCGAAAGGACCCGTTGTCCTCAGTCAAGTAGCTTTGTTGTACATCAGCAGACACCCTTGGCTTTGACATACATATTAGCTAGGATAAGTTGAATTCAACAAATGGCAAGTGGAGACTACCCATTGATTCGGGAATAAACAAAAATGATAAAAACGGAATTTCGACGGTGACATCGGAAATTCCATCATCAACGCTTTGAACACGCTAATTGTCCGTGAACCCCCGAGCACTCCGCAAAGAGTGCAGCGGCTCCGGACGTTGCGTGAGCCCATTCTCTTCTCTCTTTCTTTAAATCAGAGGGGATAGGCTAGTCACGAGCTGCTCACTAACATGACCATCACCATGAGCTCTGTCCACAAGGACGCAGATATACCTCAACCATCCACCGACAAGATCACGGGGGATGGGACCATCCACTCATCAGCTCAGCATAGTATTGACGAGAAACCAAGAACTACAGACACCGGCCATGGCTCCAGTACTCAAGTCACTGACAATGACGGCGAGGACGACCAGAGCGACGCCGAGAGTGTAGGTGGCCAACGCAACAAAGACCTACCAAAGAAACGCCTCTTGATATCCATCACCGCCCTATCGGTGTGTCTTTTTGTATCGTTTCTTGACCAGACGAGCGTCTCCACGGCCACACCTGCAATCGCCGGTGAACTTGACACAGGCACGTCAACTTCTTGGATCGGCTCATCGTTTTTGATTGCATCTACAGCTTTCCAGCTCATCAACGGAAGGCTTTCCGATATTTTCGGCCGCAAGAACATGCTCTTGCTCTGTTTGTTTCTGATGGCCGTTGGAGATCTGGCCTGTGGTTTTGCACAGACGCCGGTACAGTTCTTTGTCCTTCGGTCATTTTCAGGCATTGGAGGAGGCGGCATAAACAGTCTCGTCATGATCACCGTCAGTGATATAACATCCTTGCAGAATCGAGGCTACTACCAAGGTAAGTGGCAGTTGGCATTTCTTGTGGAGGAAACGGCCAGTCGGTCCAGGAACATGGCTGACAACAAGAAGGAATGCTGGGAGCTTTAATTGCTCTCGCAAACGGCACAGGGCCATTTCTAGGCGGTGCTATTGTCCGATACGGCACCTGGCGATGGGTGTTTTGGATGATCCCCATCATCACTCTGCCAACTACAGCCATTATCTGGTTCTACCTCCCGCTCAAGCACCGATCCGGGGAGCACATGGAAAAGATCAAGAAAGTCGACTACGGAGGCATAGTGCTCAACATCGCCTCGACCCTTTTACTGCTGATCCCAATGTCTGGGGGAGGTGTCACATACGCCTGGGACTCGGCGTTCTTCATCGCCGCTGTTGTCATCAGTGTGATTCTGGCAATTCTCTTTGTTTTGTTCGAATGGAAGATGGCAAAGTTACCAATCATGCCTCTGCGGCTGTATAAGGCACCTCATTGCTGGGCACTCTACTTGCAGGCCTTTTTGGGAGGGATGACCTATTTCGGCAACTTTTTCTACTTGCCGCTGTACTTTCAGTCAGTACTCGGCCACAATGCTCTAGCCTCCGGCGCTCTCATTCTCGCTGTGGTGATCCCCACGTCGATCACGTCCATTCTGTCGGGTCAGTATATGAGTCGTGTTGGTAGCTACATGCACTGCAATCTTATGGGCTTTGCTCTCTGGACACTTGGAAATGGGCTCACGCTCATTTTCGACCGAGGGACCGAACTGGGACCTCTTATTGGCATATTGATTGTGGAGGGATTCGGCATCGGATTCACTCTGCAGCCTACACTCGTTGGCTTGTATGCCAATGGCCGCAGTGAGGACCGAGCCGTCACGACCGGATTGAGGAACTTTATGCGAACAATCGGCGGAGCATTCGGAGTGGTCATCTCAGGCGTCATACTTTCCAACATCCTGAGACAGGAGCTCAGCGGCAGGGGCATCGCGTCCAACGACACGATTGCTCAGTTGACGTCGTCGACATATTCTCTGGATAGTATGGGCTTGTCACAGCGGAGCCAGGACCTGGTTTTGGAGGCCTACATGGATGGCATGCATTACGTCTTTGTCTTCTTTACCGTCTGTTCCGGAGTGAGCCTAATTCTCACGCTCTGGATAGGGAATACGAGTCTCAAAGCGAAAGTGCCTCCCGGCAGTAGTGGAACGCCGCCATCGACAGAACCAGTAAGCAAACAGCAAGAGGAGAACGACAGCGGGGGACAGACCGATCTCGAAAAAGGAACAAAAGCGACAAGTGAAACTTCAAATAGACGCCCACTAGGCTCTTGATGGTATCTATTTGCTGGACTGACAGTTGCTGTGCATCCATCCCCAAGTACGCAAAGCCTGGTATAGAAATAAACCAAGTACAAGGATTAGACATGGTACTACTATAACTAGTTGATTTACTCGGAAACTGTCATCTAGCTGCTATTCTTTCATTGTCGAGTTTGCATCCTGCGTCTTTTTCGTCCTGCCCTATAAACACGATGTTGTTTAAGATGAGTTATAGACTAGTATATACGCCATGCTACCTGAGAAAGAAATAATACTATTCTATCTAAAACTCACCAATTAATATAAAGATTTAATTCGAAACTGTAGAAAGGAACTGTAGAGTATATAGACCCGGTCACAATCTAAAAGCGTCACATGAAACTCGAAGCAAGACATCCTGCTAGGCTTAGTCCTAATATTCCCCAGCGTAATGACAGCTTTACACCTGCCGACTCTTCCTCTTCGCAATCGTCATCTCCATTCGAACCGCTGGTACTGCCCTTTCTTCTCCTCGAGCTTGAACCCGACTTTGAACCTGATCCTCCCGAGCTTTTCTTGCGTTTGCATAGACGCGAGCTTTGAGTGGTAGTTGACGCAGCAGTGCTTGCCGTTCCATCCTCGGCTCTCTTCTTAAGCTCGATGGCAGCGATTTCGGTCATCAATTCAGAATTCTGCCAGTCGTCTAGGGCCGTCTTTGACGCCTCGGCAGTCAACGTGGTCGTTGGCTGTTCTCTCCGTGCATCCGCCAAGAGGGGAGCTAGAGCGACAAGACACAGGGCAACAGAGGTCCGCATAACGTCTGTGTATAAAGGCAAGAACCCTGTTTCAAATTCTATGTGCGCCTATACTTTGAAAGGCTTGCTGGATGATTTGATATAGAGAGAAGAAGAACTGTGCTCTCGTGTATGTAGTGTGTCGTCAAGAATCTTTGGGGTTTTGTTGGTATGCATGTGATGGAGAGAACAGTGCAGTGTATGCTGATTTCGACAAAAGCAAGACTACCCCGGGTTTTATATACATCCTGTTCAAGCTTCTGAACTAATGGACGACGCATTCTCCCAAGCACCCTTTCTACAAGACTCAGCCTTGATTCTGCGGGGACATTGGCCGTAAGCAAATTATCTCACTCGTCTGACATCCCTTGTCCCTAACATATAATGCTTGCTTCCCCCCGTGTCATGGGCATGACGTCGGGTTGTGCTGATCGCAGGGGAACGGAACGATCATGACATAGCACCAAAAAAAGGTACCTCGAATTGGCATGTTGATTCGAGAGCTAGATGTGGCTGTCGGTCATTTCTAAATGAGGAACTGATTTTCTGATGAGAGTCAAGGCATAGAGGCCGCCAGCGCTTGGTTTTGCCATTGGCAAAAGTCGTAGGTCATTGAGCGCAGATCTGACCAACATCTGGCGACTAATGCATGGATGATTTGGGGGCCAAACTTCAAAGCTTGTTTTACCTGCATTTGCCCAGGAGACGGGATATTAAGTATCATCCCTGCTCTGACTGGCATCTCGTAAGGCTCAGCATGCCTCGAAGCTTTCAATGACACAAGAGACGGAGTGAGGCTTATGCCAGCCTCGGGGTACTAGTAGCCACCAGGTTTTGGCCAGCATCATCATCGTCGTCGTAATTTCTTAGGGTTGAAGTGGACTCCTGATATCTTTCATTTGCTTGTTCTAGTAATTATCGTGGGGGTGTTGAAGACCAGGACATGATTGATCTTCCACTCTGCGTGTCAGGTGGCATAAGTCGCTGCCTCTTTTCAGATCTTCCCTTTACGAGCTGAGTGGGAAGAAATGCAGATGGAAGTATGAACGAGCTCTCGTGAGTGTTTTGGCCATCACCTCCCGGACCACAACTAGCCGTGATTTCAAGACATGAAAAAGCAGGGTGCCCGATTGTAGACTCAGACTTTAGTAAGCACGGCCAGTCCCATGGCTCCACGTATTGTATCTGCACCGGCGCAACCCGTTCCAGCAGTCCTACCAAGGCATTGCAACAGTTGGTAGATATGATACTGAGATGATCTGAAATGGTCTCAACGATGGTGGAAAGCTCAAGGCCCTTCTATTATATCGATAGTCCTCAATGGCGGTCAAGGCCAAACCGAGAGTTCCTGCCCACCGACAAAGGTATCCGACTCGACGAGATGATAACTAGTGACCCGAGAGCCTAGAGAGTTGGTACACAGCTCTTTGATGCCCAGATAATGTACTGCAATATATATAATTGTAACCAAGACTAGAACCAAACTAAGGCTACAAGTAAGACGTGCTACCTGAAAGAGTGGCAACTATGACACCTTCATCATACACATCTGTAGCTTTAGTAATAAGACCGGCATCATTGAATTCCATGAATAGCATGCCCCTGACCTTTACTTCAGTGCCGTTGGCAGAGGATAGACCGGGATATCCCTGTTCCTGGTTTGACAGCCAAATATATTCGATTGCCCCTTGTTTGCCATCCACCAACACCTCCGCATCATGAAACGTCTTTTTCGGGAATGCTCCGCTACCTGCAGCATTGGAAGCAACAAGGTTGATAAAGGCTTCTCTTCCTCGGCGAACTTGATTGTTCAGCTCAACCTCCACATTCTCAGCAGCGAACTGGCCATTCTCTCCCACACGTCCCGAGTTAACGTTTGCATGTAAAGAGGCCAATGTTTTCCTTGCTTGTTGGCGAAATGCACGGTGGGTCTGTGGGTTTGGTCTCATGTTCATCTCGGACTGTACAGGAGCTTCAATAATGCCCTGCATCTGCTCTTTCATCAAAGCGATAGGCGTTATAGTCAATGCGGAATGAGCTAGAGCGGCGCCGTTAAAGATGAGTAGCTCTGCCTCCTTGACATTGAACAGTCCATTGTTTTGCCGAGGTAAACCAGCAAATTCGCCAGCTTGCTTGCCAGAGATTTGTAGGAGAATTGCACCTCTGTTCCCGTCCACAATATTGTAGATATCGGTTGCTTTCAGACCGCGCAAGGGGCCCTCAACAACATATCCGAGGGCTTCAATAGCGTTGGTCGACCCTATGAAAGTGTTGCCGTCATAGTTCCAGTAATAGTCTTGGGTGATCAACTTTTCGTTGTCCTCCCATTTTCCGGAGTCTAGATTCGTATGGAACCTGGCGAGATTGGTGCGCAACTCAGATGTATGGTCTTGATTGAAATGGCCGGTGAGGATTGCCGAAGAATCGTTTGGGGCAGTGAGTGAAGCGGAGCTGAGCTGGTGTAGAAGACTCATACCGAAAGTGATGGGGAAATTGTACCGCATAGTGTGTGGGTAGTGATTATGAAGGCACAGTGAATTGATGAGAGAAGATCGAGGCCAAGAGATATGGAACCTGTTGCTTTACGGAGGATACAGATCAGACCAGGAATATGTTTAGACTTGTATTGAAATCCACTACTTCTTAAATTCAAGGGGGGACTGTGACAGATGCCTGCATAACTGGAGGCATCGTGTTAATCGGTGTTAGCTGCAGCTGGCTAACCCATTTCATCATTGATTCCAAAGTCTGACATGCTTCTTTGCCATTGATTCCTAAGAGCCGTTATATAAGCGTCACAAAGTAGATAAGCCCTAGTCTCAGAGGTTCTTATGTTGGGGTCCTTGCACTTTCCCCTTTGATCCAGCGGTCTTGATAGTGATTCATATAGGGGAATGAAAGTGTGGAATCAATAGTTTATTTCCCCCAGTCAGTTTTAGCAGTTAGTGTTGTTCTAGGTAAGCTAAATCGCGGCGAAAATTCACCGAGCTTATCTGCATGTTGAAAACTCTCCCGCCTTGTTAGACGTCAGCGAGACCTAACCATCTCAGCCTATATCTGGATCAAGTAATGTTTAGTTGCAATTACCATAGTCATGCGCCGTATTTGCTTGATGGTTTCAAATGGGACTATAGAACGCAGGTACCAGGACCTGTAGAGAAGCATGCTAACAATGACAATTCTTTCCATTGACATGAAAGAGCCCAAGCTGGTTAGTAATATGACCTATTAATAGCAGTATAACCAAGCTACCTTTTTCTCACCATGGTTCAGCATACAAGGCAAGCCAGTAGCCCAAACAGCGCTGAAAGTGGCTTGAAATCCGAATACATCAGCTTGCGGTTAGACATAAGACTTGTGATGTGATTTGAAAAGTACAAGGCTTGAGGTCTTACTAAAAGGCACATAGCGCAAAACAAACGGCAAGGAGTAGGGCTTTATATTGGGCACCCATAGGCAGCTGTAGGTACCTGCTACGTAGGTCTAGGTAGGTTATTTAGGTAAGTTAAAAAAAGTAATATAAAATAAATATATAGAATAAATAAGGTTTTTAAGAAAATAAAAATAAAACAATTAAATAAAATAAAAAATAATTATATAAAATATTATATATATATAATAAATAATATAAATTTATAGAATTTTTATTTTATTTTATTTAATTTAATAAATTTTATTTATATATTTATTTATAAAATAATATAATATTTAAATATTTAATTTAGGTTTTTTCTCTTTAAATAGGTAAATTAGGTACTTATAGTTATTTATAGGCTTATTTAGGTAGGCTTTTAGCTAGGTACCTATAGGAATTTTAAGCCCTAGCAAGGAGATCTTTATAAGTTTCTATTAGCTTGTTATTTCTTATTACTAGTAAAGATAAAAACATACAGCCGGCATGGCAAGATCCTATTCTCATTATTGCTTAGCCTAGGAGGTTCGCATTCGCTTGCAAACTTTTGTCCTTTCAAATGGAGCTACGTTGGGTTCCTCAGCTATGGACGAGCTGAAGTAATAGCCATTTTCCATGGGAACAAGCTTCAAGTAATATAAATGTCAGTTCTGCGCACGATACACGTACTGCTCGAAGCATCATCGTCTTTTTTGAGGTCCGTGACACTAGATGAAGTCCCTTGCACTGAAACATGATACTGTTCTTCCTGACCATTGAGTGAGTTGAGTCTGAAGCCTGCCCCAGCGCTTTCCAACCCGTTGACGGCCTGCAAAACGATTAGTATGTCTTTTGGCGGAAGGCTTGTGCAGCAAAGCGGTTTGGAACGTACATCACCTGTGGCGTTGTAGCCACTCGCATCGGAAGAGCCGTAGTAAAACTTGAATAGTTTCCGTAGAGGAGGCAGAGAAGAGGCAATGATTCCCAGACTGCATTCGATGTTGGAGGTGATGCTGATAACGCCAAGGTGATCTGGCCGGCGAAAGCAAAACAGTTAGTTTATGGGTCAATAGATAAAGTTGTACGCAGCCAAAGTAACCTACATGCTATCTCGGTAGGGTATTTCTTAGTATCATAATACTTCAAATAGGGCATTCGAACGCAGGTCGCAATACTTGCAAAGATTCCCAGCCCAAGGATGAAAATAACCGAGACCTTGGTGCGTCGGTTCATTTGAAGGTTTGTCACAATAAAGACAGGGAGAATAGCGCAGGTCCAATCTGTAACCATTTGGATGGCAGAAACGACGTAGCTAACAGTTTGTAGGGTGACGGTCGTCTGGCACGTTCCTCTAGAGAATTATGTCAGTCCTGGCAAGTTTGGTCAAAGTCTTGGCCTGCTTACAATGCTGGATTCCATGTTGCTGCGAACGGTTGACAGTTGACAAAGACAAAAATAAGAGCGAGGATAGTCACAACTACCATGACCAGCATGTTGACATGGAGAGGAATGATGATCTTCTTTCGACTGTCTAGACGCGTACAGGCCAAGCCTATCGAACATTTGACAATGGTTGACGAAACAAAATATAGAAGCTCCCAGATCGTCTGGTACTTGACAGCGAGTATGAGATAGAGCGGTGAAGGAATATCAGCGTCATGAGCCCCGACTCCATAACGAACAGCGAGGATGGTAAAAGCGACGGCTGGCATGAAGATCCCCTGTTGGATCACCTGTTAGCATCGGACTGCGAGCCATAGCACCAGAAACTTACCATGGAAAGGACTGCCAAGAGGTCATCTGCACCCAAGACTCTGCTTGATGCTTTCGTCTTGCCCCAACGCACATAGACTCGTAGAGACACGACAACGAAGCTGATGATGCCCAGAATGACGGCGACTACTGCTGCCGAAGCGCCCAGCCCTTTTGGGCTGAGAGGTTCAAGACGTTCGGCCAGTGCCTGAGTCTGCTCTCCTGTCATGGAGGACGCCATTGTGTGAGAAGCTTGCGAGTAGCTATGATGCCGACGGACAGTCGGGGTGCTCAATGGCTTTTTAGAAACAAACAAGCGAGATTTGAAACGACAGATGTCGTATCTTGTATAGATTATGCGTGAAATAAATATGACCAACGACTTGTTAATAAAGAGCACTCATGGGTCGTTTGATGCAACCTTATTTGCTTGCACAGTTACTGTGACATTTCGCTTTCCCAACGTCTTGGCAACTCTGTTAAGCGCCCTGTCTAACAAAAGTAAGTTCTGACATGCCCTTGTGCTCGCAAACAAACTCGTTTAGTAAACACTCAATTATACCAAGGCAGTTTCACTGAAGTTTCCAAGTCTTGGTAGCTTAGATATCATGTCCCAAGATTTGTTGGCCATGTTCAATCCCGCTGACTGTATCGTAGATTCTACACCTGTGCATTCTAATGGCTGATTCACTCGCGGGCCCTGTTCCAGCAAAGTGAAATTCCACGTTATTTGCCGAGATTCTGCTGGGCAGGGGACCGTTTATCGCATTCACACTCGTCCCGCGGATGATTTCCGAAGCCAATGGAAGAGTAGGGTTCATCGCTACAAGTCCACAGCCGGAAGCCTCGGGGTTCAAGGCCAACAACTGACTTTAAAGAAAAGAAAACCTTGCGTCTAAATGCCAAAGGCTTCCAGGGATTAGCATTGTTGAAGCTGTTAGCTCGCTTTGTTACCGTAGCTTTGAGGTATGCAAGAATGCTGTCCCCTGATACGACCCTTACTTGTATCAGAAATATCCAACTCGACTTGGTAGCCGCGGATCAAAGAGATATATATTACCGGTCGTGTAGATACAGGAGGCTTATTGCGGTACAGCAATAGCTATGCTCGAATCTCAATGGTCTTAATCATATATCCCTGAATCATCGTCGAGTCTCGACTGGGCAGGGGTCTGACCAACACACTCTCGTTGACTTGCGAGCAGGCTGGACCGAGTAGCATTCCGACTGGAGAAGGGTGGAGACCAAATTTCCAGGTATGCGTGTTTGCACTGCGTGTTGGTTCAACTCAGACTCAGATGACCAGCCAGCAGTCTTCTAACCATATTGTAGAAAAACCTTTACTCCCCGCCACCGATTCCTGCCATCCTTTCAGTTCTGTTGGTGTCAGGATCATCCTGAATCTCATCTTCATGTTCGACACCGTCTTGGCATTCATTGCCCTCTTGGGCCTTTACCTTCTCGGCAGCGCCCTCTATAACATCACATTACATCCACTTGCTGATATACCGGGCCCCAGGATCTGTGCCATCACTCGGATTCCGTATTGGTATGCTTCATTGCAGGGCAGAGACGTACAATGGATGAAACAACTCCACGACAAGTACGGTCCTGTCCTCCGCTTTGGCCCTGCGGACGTTAGTTACACAGTTGGCCAAGCCTGGAACGATATTCATGGGCCCAAAGTGACGGAGAAGGCACAAGAGTTTTCTGTGCAACCCATCAATGGTCAAGATGCCCCAACCAACACTCTTGGTCATGGACAAGGAATTTGACTGACTGACGCATCGCTGCCAGGTGTTCCTAGCATGCTTACAACCACTACAGAGAACCATACCAGAGTGCGTCGCCTCTTCTCTCCTGCTTTCTCAGAGCGAGCTTTGAAGCAGCAGGAACCTCTTTTTAGGAAGTATACAGATCTTCTCGCGTCCAAAATATCCGAGATCGGGGAGAATGGCGACAAGGCCGTCGAAATGACCCAACTGCTCAACTTTACCACCTTTGACATCATGGCTGAGCTCTGCTTTGGACAGCCACTTGGCTTGCTCGCCAAGAATGTGTACAGTCCTTGGGTTAGATCCATCTTTGAGTCACTCAAGATGCTCCCTATTGCCTCCATCATTGGCTACTATCCCATACTAAACGCCATCTTTACCCGTTTTGAGCCAAAGTCTGTCATTGAGCAGCGAGTCACACACTGCAAGCATTCGGAAGATCGCGTCAACCAACGCCTCGAGAATGGTTCAGATCAGCCTGATGTGTGGAACTTGCTTCTCTCAGCCGAGGAGGGCAAGAAACTTACACTAGAGGAGATGCATTCCAACGCCGAGCTATTCATGCTTGCCGGGTCGGAAACAACAGGTAGGCTTACCTCAGGGGAGTAAGAATCCAAAGACTGCATCAGCCACTGACATTCATCATTCTAGCTACGCTTCTCAGCGGCTGCATCTACCATCTGCTGATCCATCCTGAGAAGATGAAGACCCTACTCGAGGAAGTGAGAAACTCTGTCAGTAGTGACAAAGAAGTTACGTTTGAAAGCCTTGCCAAGATGAGGTACCTGAATGCTTGCGTGAAGGAAGCATTGCGCGTTTATCCACCAGTGCCCATCGGCAGCCCGAGACTGGCGCCCCCAGGTGGTCAAAAGATTCTTGGGAAATGGATTCCGGGTGGAACACGCGTATCTGTTCATCACTGGTCAACATACAGATCCGAGGATAATTTCAAGAATGCCGACGCTTTCGTACCCGAGAGATGGCTGAAGACGGACCCGACATACGCCATGGATGACCTTGGTGCTCATCAACCATTTGGATATGGCCCTCGCAACTGTCTCGGACAGAATATGGCCATGCACGAGATGAGACTCATCCTGTTCATGCTGCTCCTCCGGTTTGACTTTGAGCTCTGTGAGGGGAGTAAGGGATGGGCAGAGCAAAAGGTGTTTGCATTATGGATCAAGAACCCCTTGCATGTTCATGCAAGGCCTAGACCGATGTAGTGTGTTACTAGTCTAGTATTTCTACTTTTTAGCCCACTAATAACATTATTACTACTATTCTCTAGCAGTTGAACTACATTCAAGCGTAGTCTTTGTCACTTTTTTATATCCTCATCTACTGTTATCAAGGTGAGCTTAACATTATTCTTCCGAGTTTTGTTGACCCCATCAAAGTAAGCACTACGTTGTAGAGTGGAGAGATCACAGCGGGTTTAGGAAATTTGGTGAGCAGGCCAAGGGGTCAGTCAATCATGCGAAGTAAAGGCTACTCCCACTACGATTTCACAAGGCGTTCTCAACGTCCGTCTCTTGAATTGTTGGTATAGGGAGTGGATCCATGCGCCCTGTGATCAACTATATAAACAGGATTGCACGCAGTATCCGACGCAAATCTACCAACACTCAAAACACTCTCTTTCTACATTGTCAATCAGCAACATGAACTCGACTGTAAAAGATGTCGGTTCCGGCCGCATTGAGCCTTTCAAGGTCGACTTGTCTAAGCATGTACCCAGAATGCTTGATCTTGTTAAGCATACCAACCTTCCGGAAACATCCTTGTATGACAGCCTGGGGGACACGGCCGGCATGAGCTTGAAAGTTTTGAAGCAGCTGCAGAGGGAGTGGGTAGATGACTTCGACTGGACGGCTGAAGAGGAGGATTTAAATTGGTCAGTTCCAGTTGGTCTCGCTTGGAATGCAGTCGCTCACAGGATTCTAGCTATGACCATTTTATCACCAGCATCGAAGATCTTAACATCCGCTTCATTCACCAACGTTCTGGAAACCCAAACGCAATTCCTCTTCTCCTCTTGCACGGATGGCCAGGGTCGTTTCTCGAGGTGCTACCTGTAATAAAGCCTCTGACAGAGCAAGCGAAAACCTCCTCAGACAAAGATGTCTCTTTCGATATCATTGTTCCCTCCCTGCCAGGCTACGTCTTTTCTCAAGCGCCGCCGCCAAGCTGGACCATTGTCGACACAGCTCGTCTGTTGAATACCCTCATGACAGATGTTCTCGGTTACGAGACCTTTGCAGTCAATGGAACCGACTGGGGTAGCGGTATCGCGTATGCCTTGTACGAGCAGTATCCTACCACTACTCGTGCCGCGCACTTTTCAATGATCCCTTTCATGCCTATGACGGGGGATCAGCTCGATGCCAAGGGTATCAAGCTGACGGATAACGAACGTTTCCAAGCGCAAAGATTTGGGCAATGGAACACCACCGGCAATGGCTACTTCATTACACAAGCTACCAAGGTAAGCAACCAAATGCGACATGTGTTTGATTCACCAAGTAACCGTTCCTCTCTCCCAACTTTAGCCCATGACGATAGGACTTGCGCTCCAGGACAACCCTATGGGCCAGCTAGCATGGATAGCACAGCAAATTATTGACTGTGAGTGATCAATGATGAACAGACCCTAGAAGTGTCTGCCTATCTGACATTCTATAGGGTCCGATCCCCGAGCCGGAACTAATCCATCTGTACTCACCCACCGAGAGATCCTTCGCTTCACGTCCCTCTACTTTCTCACCGAGTCATTCTTATCATCCATGTTTATATACTCTGCGAACGCCAACGGCTTCCGACCGGAATACACCAAAGCTCCTACAGATGCACCGATGCTATATAGTAGCTTTAAGTATAACAATGCGTTTTTTCCACGAGCTATGGTGGAAAAGGTTGGAAACTTGGTATACTGGAAAGGTAATTCTTTTTATTAGTGTCTCCTTTTCAAGGTTTCTACATTGGCTACACCTATCCTGAAAACCGTGTTGAACTGGTATTCACTAACGATGTTCTGTCCTCAGATCACGATTTTGGCGGCCATTTCCCCGGAGTCGACAATCCGCCAGCTCTTATTTGCGACATTCGAGAATTGGGGACGTATTGGAAGTAAGATAGCGGTACTTCTGGGGTATAGATTAAGGCATGCTTATGTATAGTATAGCTAAATACATCAAGACTTGATTCTGATATACATCTTTTAATATCAATTTCCTTTTTAAATGCAAGCTTGGTTTGGCCTTATTTCGATGCGATAGTAACAAGCAGGGAGTTGGGGCACAACGAGTCCGACATCGTCAAAGCCCGAGAGTAACCAATGATCCGATACACAAGAAAAAGGAACCGCGATAGACATGTTAAAAATATATAAACACATCTCAGTAATTCAGATCGGCCTACTACTGCCTTTCACATACATGTGTTGTAAGGAGGGCAAGCTGTGGTCAGCCGTTGGATCAAGATCCGTCATTGCTCCAAGTACATTGTTGACTCATTTCAACACGTCCAATTCATGGATGGGTATGTCGATCACATAAACTGGGGAGTTGGGGGCGGTCATAACGTACTGAAGCTATTGCGACCGAGTGACACCCGTGGACAGCATCAGAGCCGGCACGCACGATTGGTCCAACCAGGGATCCCTTCCGTCACTAACCCTACCTGCTAAGAGTACTTTCGGCATTTTCAAAAGGATAGTTTCTTGTATGTCTTGCTCGTATCAGCTGGGGGCCACAGATCGGCGTTCTCGGTCGAAGACGGGATTACAAAGTCCGTCTCGATGCTATCGTGCGTATCAAATGAAAAGCGCCTGCCGAGACTAGTTTAGGCCTGCGGGATAGCATTCATCATCAATAGTCTAGTATGGTATGCTGAACTTCTGATTGTTATTGACTTGAGTGTTGTTGTTTTGAAAACCTACTCGGAGCCACTTGGACGCGTGGTGATCTGTAATTGATTTTACTTATGATATCAACGCACATAGCTTATCTTTTCTGATTCCGGGCTTGAAGCTGGAAGTAGCATTTGGGTAGCATTTCTTTCTCATTTGCCGTCCAGGAATTGCGCAACCTATCAGCTGTCAGCATAGAGGTCGAAATGCTCTGCTTCTAACGAGCACAGTTGCACATCTGTCGAAATCTGCATTCCAACTCGTAGTCCACAAGCCTGATTGTCGCTGGATATTGAGTTCATAGTGGTTCCTACCAATCCTACCATCGTTCTTGATGAGCTTGCGTTTAATGGATTAGCGAATGGAGTAGGTACATGGGTTCCCGGTCATTGAAGCCCGGTCTGTCGACAGACTATGATGAGAAGGGTCCCGCCGCAAGCTATCTTCATATCTCCGTCCTAGCGTTAAACTACGGGTATGAGTTGTGCCGAGCTTTGTGTAGATATCTGAATCTGTCGTTGGAGAACGGCCTGTATGAATCAGTTGCTATCAACACCTTACGAATCTGTGATAGCCTTAGTCCCCCTTACCGAGGATCCCTTTAGCTCTCTGGAAGCGGTGTTTCTAATAAAATACGAGACGGCTTACTTGTATTGGCAGGAGATCATGGATCGGCGTCCCTAGCAGGAAACGGAATTAAGAACTCCGTCCTAGTTCGAAAATGCGTATGACTGTTTCAGCAGCAGAATGGCAGCTCAACACGACCCAGGAGTCCACAATTTCCACATTTAGCTTGTCCGCTGTTGAGACTGGTGCTAGTTAATGGAGGATGAATAAAGAGCAAGGGTGCAGTAGATATTATACAAGCTAAGCAAAAGCCTTCCCGTTTTAGGGAGTGGGATATAGACTTGCGGGCGTAAATTTAGGTGCCGTAAGGGCCGGGACTTAGTGGATTACTAGGCAGCAGCTTCTTTAGACTGCTGTAAGTACGGTATGTGCCCTTGGATATAAAAAGCGGCTAAAAGAACTCTTGGAGTCATCATGCCATAGCAAACACTTTATCGGACATCTCTGCCAAAGGATATTCTTCGAGACATCTTCACGACCTTATTATATCCCCCATTATTATGAAGCTTAGCAATGTCTTGCGTGTTTGTGCACTTGCAAACGCAGTTCAAGCCGCATCTGCCGATGCAGGAGTAGACTCGACTATACTTCCCGTACGCTTCTCGTTCCCATATACAAGAGGATATGCACTAATCGATCTACTCAGCGTGACGTCAATACATGCAGATCGCCTGGCGCGCATCAGTGTGCAGTGATCGTCTGGGCCAGCCTCGCATCATTTGGCATCCCGGGGAGTACTACAGGCGGTTCTGGAGTAAAGGTCGTTGGAGGCAGCTGTGACAGCATCATTGCTAATGGCAAACTGAAGCGAGATAGCCCTGGTTTCAGCGCCGATTTCACTACTACCTACGGGCCTCATCTATACTTTGGCGCGAACACAATCGGTCTTCGCAATATCGGCGGTGTTAGATATCAGTATAACGGGAAGAGCTACAACCAGGACAACTGCTTCAGCACCGGTGGTACAAGCGGAACTATGGCTGTTGATGCTATTCAGTGCAATTTCGACTGCTAATATAGAGTTGATTACGAGCTTCTTGTCCAACGAGTGCTGGGGTGTTGAATTCAGGCAGGGATACTTGAGGCATGATAGAATGCCATCATGATATAGTGCAGTACTCTTTTATTAGCAGTACCCAGCTAGCGACCACCATTGCCAACTGTGTCCATTACTTTGTTGTACAGCTCACGCTGCCAACTCTTACCCTCAGCCCCAGAATGGCCCTGTTTCCCACTCCACTGGATATACCTGGTGAGACCACATCAAAGCTCCAGTTTGCTGGTGGACACTCCGTCGATAACCGCCTGGATGCGACCTCTGCTTCTGACCATTGATTCTCCAAATTGGCAACCCGGTAAAGAATTCCCTCATATAAGGCTGCAGCCCTCCTATGGTACAAGGGGGAGCTAGTTCTCCCTGACATCGTCTCCAACCTTGTGCCAAGAGTCGGTAAAGAGCATAACGGAGGCTTAAGCCGCTCCTGCCAATCGGGATTGTCCAGCAGTCGATTGGACATTTTTCATCACTGATGTCATCAGCTCTCAAAGCCCTGAATTGGAGGAGAACCAAAACTTCGCCGTCGAAGCAAAAGACTTGAGGGCACTCGTATTTAGCCGCATATCTATCACCTTTGTTAGCTTGATATCATTGATGTTCTTCAGTGTTGCGCAGGGATCAGGAAGAGCATGTCAAAGGCAGAAGAACCCAGAGTCCTTGAGAATTCAAGTGACACTCACCCTCTTAGCTCTTGCGAGAGCTTCCTTTGATCGGCTGCTCGCAAGGTTCCCCCTTGCCACTCATCTGCATTAAGGAGGTTGCGCTTGAATTCACCTATGGCCAGTGTCTTTCGTTGGCCCACTTTGACAGAAAACGTAGAATCTACATTCTCGGTTATGCGGGTTTCTGAGATGGGTTTGACATGAGATGACTGTGTAAGTGACGGATAGGAATGCCAAGCAGACAGCACTACATTTATCACTTCGGTATTGAACCAGTTTTCGCAATCTGCCTCAGTCTCAAGTCTCCAATGGCGATTGTTTGGAGGCATGGCAGGTTGATTAAACCGCAACCGATCGTCATCCTCCAGTTCCATAAAGCCAGTTTCAAAATCCGAGTGATACTGGCCATCTGTGCCAATGATAGTGTGTGAGATAACATTCTTTATAGGCTTGTATAGACGAGCCCAGGCCTTGTCAGATGCGGTCTTGTATCCAGTGTTGCTGATGACATTAGTCGAGTGTTGGAGGATGAGGTCTTCGCTGGTAGACATGACAGATAAGGTGGATGGTTAAATTTACTTGGAAATTTTGATTGAAAGTTTGGGAGACATGTTTTAGTATGTGGTTTATGCATTCAAGTCAGGATTTCATTCGACATTTATATACCACGAGAGTCTCGAAGTCAGGCGCTGTTAAAGACAGTCCGGCCAACAGCCTTGTGGCCTTCAGCGGCGGTTAAAATCATACACTCCAAGTTCACGTCTGGTACGAGGACCAATAAGCATATGCTGTCTAGCGCTCGTGTAGCTCAGCCCCGCGGTGTTGGTTCTCTGTGAAACACAAGCAACCAGAGTGCCAATGAAATGACCTTGCCGGTGTTGGTTGCCTGCTTCAGCTGGCATACCTCTCTGGAGGTATTATTTTTGAAAAACTAAAATTAAAAGAAAAAAGATTTAAATAGCACAAAACATATTGCATCCAAGTAGCGTTACTCTGGATTTATTATCAAGTTGTAGGATAATGTTGTTTCACCTCGTTGGCCGCCCTTGCAAGGGGAATTCAAAGAGGCGATGACTAAGCTGAGTTGAACCTTTTTTTTCGTGCCACTCTCCACCGCGTCGCGTTGGCATTCCCCTGATTCTCCCCTAAATCTTACTGAATTTCAAAATCAACCACACAATGGACGGTTCAGACTCTGGTGGGCCGCCACGCGCCTCATGGGCTGAGATCGTCTCTGGTGACGTCTCGACCCCAGCAAAAGCTGTAAGTTACAAGATTCATTTACTCTGTCCCCCGTTCAACTGCTAATTAATTTGGTCTTGAGCGATTTCGCTTTGGCACCCGATTTATCCAAGCTGCTGGTTCCACTGCAGACAATTGCCACCCCAATGTTCTGCTCCTGCGGATAGAGCTATCAGTTATTCAAAGTGCAGTACAGTTCTTGTTCCGGGCTCTGTCTTTGATAACAGGGCCATGGGTGGAAAGCAAATTCCCAGAGTGGTTTCTACCAGACAGGATTGTCTTGAAATCTCAGAAACCGGATTGGGAAGAAGAATTTGACAACGAACTCTTGGCGTATAATAAGCTTCAACCAGTTCAAGGCATCACTGTTCCCAAGCTCTACGGCATAGTCCAGCATGAGAACACCCGTGCTCTGATTCTGTCAGACATAGGAGGTCACTGTGTCGCAACTCCTGAAGGCGCCGTACTAGATGAGGAAGATATGAGGCCCCTAATTTACCAGGCCTTTAAGTCTATCAACGAGTTTGGTATCTCTCACGAGGATACCAAACTAGATAACTTTCATCTTGTTTTAGATGAAGGAAAGGATAAAATCATGATAGTCGATCTGGAATCAGCGGATTACGAACAAACTGAGGAAGACCTAGCGTATACGGCCAAGTCCAAAACCAACTTTGTGATGCGCCTATACCGCAATCATTTGCAATGTATGGAATATGATGAAATACTTCTACCGAAGCGGCCCCTCAGGGCATAAGACCACTCATCTTATGGTAGTTATAGTCCTTGTTACTTTTATCGATAGAAACAAGATGAGACAAACCTAAACTCGTTTCCAAATAGTTCTCCCTCGTATATCTATTCGCCTTGAGACCTAACTAACTAGCTACTGACTGATCCATTTTATTAGAACTTGGCATCGAGGCTAATTATGCTTACCCGATACTGATATATGTTGGTTGCCTGCAGTGACTGAAACTATAGTCTATATATTAATGTTAAGTTATTGGCGACTTTTTTTTATTTCCCAAGCTAAATCTAAAACTATAGCTGGTGCTTATAAAACTTAGCCTCAAGACGCGGTTACATATGCTCCACCTGTTAGTATTCCAACTTTAATATATACTTTAATCTTTCTATAAAAGTCTTAACTACATGCCTCTTCCTATAGTCCACGACAAATTGTTAAATATTACCATTGGCCCCTCGACACGTGTAATATTTTGCTCACACCATAGCCTTCACTGTTCTGTTTATAAGGAATATTGGGATGTCTGCTAGACTGTGGGGTTTTCCCAATTTAAATTACGACATGTATTTTACTTTAAGGTTTTATAATTCTAATTTTTAAATAATAATATTAATAAATATATACTTTAGCTTTATTATATCTATAACATATATTTATAAAATATAATAATAAAAATTATTAAATATATAAAGCTCTAACTTATAAAACCAACAGTATTATAGCTTTAGCTACCTCAAGCTATATTATCGATTCCCTCAAACTTGCAATACACAAGCGGATCCAGGATGGGCTAAGAGACTTTTCCATATACCGAACAGGTTCTAGCATTAGATATAATAAACCGGTGCTCACCACGTTTAATTCAGATCTTGTCAGCTATTGGAACAATTTTGAGGACCAAGCAAATCAAGCCACATCACTGTTTGATCCAAATTCCTGCTGGTTCAAAGACTTTCGGTCACATCTCATTGAGGAAATTGATGAATATAGGATATATTGGGGGAAGGCGATGTCTGACAAAGAGGATTACCGTACCAAGGTCATCCCTGTTCACGAACGGTGGAAAAACATCTTACCGACTATTAAAAGCAACTCGCTAGTTACATCATTAATAGTATCATCATTCAAAAGTGGGATATGTCGCTCGAAAGATTTAGGACTGCGGGATCTTCTCAAAGCTAGTCTCAACTTTAAGAGGCATTATCAACATGCCAAGTTCGTTTGGCAGATAGCAGGTCGTCAGCTTCAGTTTATTAAAGCATGTAGTGTAAGGGGTGGTGGTCAGAACGATGTACTAGTGCCCATTCCTGTGGTCTTGAGGATGTACAAAATCCTACGTCCAAATACAAGACGAATTGAGAAGACCCTTGCTAATTAAGAAGAAAACTTCAAATATGATTAAAAATATGGATAGTTTTTCAATTTATCAGTTTATATACCCACTCAAAGCCTGTCAGACCCGTAAAGAGAAGATAATTTCACTAGCCTGCAGAAAGCAACTAGAGGAATTCCGTGTGAATACACATTCCTGACATCAAATCGGTTCAAAGTAAAACTATAAAAAGCAAATCGGGAGGAATCAGAGCGAATATTAGATAAACCGAAACATTCATCGCCAAATAGAGATCAGAGTAGTGTTACAGACTGGAAATTGACGATAGTAGAAATGCCGAAAAGCTATGCTAAAGAGCAACCAAGACAGCCTCTTGGTATTTTATATTTTCATGCATTTAAACCCGAGGGACTTCCAGGGTTTACTTTGTACGGAGCGCTCCTGACGCTGCATTTTCCGGTATGCTCTTTCCTGTGCAATCAACACTCAGCGACGTATCCTAAATGAGCAAGTGTTGGTTTTCTTAATATATCATCTTATCCCCCTTCTCGCTCTTGCTTAGCTGTTGTGAATGTTAGGTATCAGTTTTACGAATTTGACTCTAGAATAAAGTTCGAAGCCCAATCATTACCAATATATAATATACCACCATCATAAAGCAGCCGATACGCTCTTTCTTCAACACGGCACACTAGTGAGGGGTGATCGGCCTGTATCTAGATCAGGAACATGCTGAAATATGATCTGTTCCGTCAGATTGGATAGTTTCTACAACTTAAGGATAATATAGCGTCGAGACTAGGAACCTTGATGCCGGCGATGTAGGGTATCGTAATAGGCACTGGAGATCTCTTCGGCGCGTTAGACACTCAGTTTTTTTTATTTTTCAGGACCTATAGAGCTAGAAGGTGCCCCGGTTCTTTATTGTCTGGCAGCATGCTAGGTGGTTGAGAAGCGATCGGTTAGATAGGAAATGAGGTGCCTAAGGGATTATTTCAACTTTCGCTTGCATGGGAGGATCTGCTTGATAAGTACGTTAATCTAATAATTACAGCAATATCCCATTTCATGGGTTTGTGAAGGATGAGGCAATCCAGGCTTAAGAGAGAGGAGAATCAGACAAGCAGATAATAAACTCGTGCTGATAATATTAATAGTACTTATTCCTCATATCTATTATCAACTTGGGAGGGCAGTAATTATATCATTCACTGAGCAGTGCTAAGATATACCGATGATTATTAAATACTGATTCTCTCTCATACAAACATCGTTTATAGTTAATAATATAAAGGACCCGTATAGCACTTCCCTGAAGTCAGAAACTGCCCTGTTTAAGATATAATTATGGATTTATTGAGGTTTGCTGCTATTTTTATAGGAACGGGTAGTTACTTACCTAAATCACCGGGGGTGGGGGATGCTAAAACATAATAAAGTATGTGGAGGATGTCCACAGCGTTTATAGACAGTTCTAATTAATTAACAACACAGGTTATAAGAGTAATATTAAAAAAGAATCAGCGCCTCCAAGATTAATAGGAAAATCTGTCCTCAGTTTGGAAAAAATCAAGGTCGACGTTATTGTTATCTTTACTAGGCAAGTTTTCACAAGTAGGAAACAATGCCTTATCCCCGAAAGTAAATAAATTACTGATTCTTGCACTTTTTCTTAAAATCACTGTCATTCAAGTTTGCAGGGATCTCCTCTATCTTAGACATTAATTATCTGGTCAATCCATGAGATGCATGCTAAGATAGGTCGTTAGATAGTTTCTATAGCTTCTATAGCTTCTCTATCTCTATGCTGGGTCATAAACGCCCTCCCTCTACATAGGACCGGATAGCTGCCCCGACAATTCATCCCCCCTCTTGTCAAAAGCCAAAACAAAACCATAACACCTCTATAAGAAGACGGTATGTTCAATGACACTTTTAACGCACAACGGTCAGGATATATCGGAAGATGCGATGGCACCTGCTTCCAATATCTTACCAAAGCTTTGCGAAGAGTAGCAAAATGTAGTAGATATGGTTTTGGGTGGACATAATATCTTTTTCACCGGCTCAGCAGGGTGCGACGAATCTACTGTTTTAGAAGCTGTTGTTAAAGAGCTGAAGAGAAAATGTAAACGAGTCGACGTTATCGCTCCCACTGGCCGGTCTGCACTTCAAGTCTACGGCATGTCGACTTGGTCTTATACGGGCTGGATACCTGACTTTTATAAATACTCTCTGGAAAGATTGAAGAGTGAGGGATTTTGTACTTATGTCGCGGCTTGTCTGAGGCGTACTGAAGTTCTTATTGTTAATGAGATAAGCATGGTTAAAAATCACTATTTGGAATGTATAGATATCTGTATGAAGGAAGTCCGGTGCTGGAACCCTGATCTTAAAGGTCCTGCTAATGACGCTCTAGCTTTTGGAGGGGTCTAAGTAGTGGTGACAGGAGACTTCTGCCAACTACCTCCTGTAAAACTATTCCAGTTCTGTTTGAACTGCGGACTGGAAACAACCCTCGATACTGATGGAATGAGGTACAATTGTCCTGCGAACCATGGGCAGTTCAAGGACGAGGATAAGTGGTCCTAGTCCTACAGTCCAAAATCAATTGTTGTACCATTTACCCCACTTTACCGGCGGTTGACTTGATTTTTGGTGCTTGGTTACACATTCAGGCAGGACAACACTTTAACGGCTCCGCGTCGAGTTTTGACTCCTGTTTATCAGAGTCTACCACGACGAATGTCAGATCTAGCCTTTAATTTTTGATTTTTTTTAGCTCTTGAGAAGTATTTATCAGACCATGGCACTCAAGGTAGAGTTCGTTCGTACGCCCCACTCGTAGAGTTCCTTTAACCGACAGGGGTAGAGTTCTTCTTCATCACCGCTAATTATAATCTCTTAAGCATATTACGTAGTGAGCGCAAGTTTTCGCGAGCTGAAAGTGAGACTGCATATATTAAAAAGCATCCTTGGCCAGATTATATAATTCTCCTCTTATTACTTTCTCTGCTAAATTCATTTTTAATAGTTAGTTCTGAAGGTGATGTTTATTCTTAGGGCTATGGGTCTGGGGCCTTTCCGTATCGACTAGTGTCTCCACTCTGCTCCTGTTTCTGTGTCGACGCCGTTATCTTATCTCTTTCAAAACATCCACTGACCAATCTCATACAGTATCATGCAGTCATCTCATCAACAACAACCTCTGCAGCATATTAACCCATCCTCACCCTCATACAGCATCCAGCCATCTCCATGAAAGACTACAAAACACAGCTGTCGGAATACATTGACGGCTGGCTCAACACCTTTATCGTTGAATCTACTTCCCCGTCCTGTGGTCAGAAACGCGACGCGCCATCAAGTCCAATTCTGAATTGGGGCGACATGCCTACTCCACCATCATCAGAAACACCCACAAAAAGTAGAAGTCGATCGCCAAAGAGACAGAGACAAGATGAGATCCTTGAAGGAATTTTCGAGGACGCCCCGTTAGACGAACAGACTCCTACCGGTCCTACAAGAAGGCTTCAGATGACGATACCGACTCGTCCTTTCTCAAACCCTCCGTCTTTACCTTCATCGTCTTCCGCATCCAACCGTTCCCGATCAATCAGCCCTGTCAAGCAATCCACGCTAAAGCTCCTCAAAAAGCCTGTCGACTTCGTTGTCATTAAGAAGTCCCTCTTTAGAGGAATCATGCAGAAGACGTATAAGAAGATTTCCGACATCGCAGACGGCGATAAGTTCATCCCTCAAGCAGTTCAGGAAGAGCTGGATGCCAGCGATGAAGACATCAGGGAGCGATATTTCTTTAGTCATCCGAGTGACAAAGCACAGTCCTATATAGAGGAACTTGCTGCAATTCGCGAGATCCAACAAGTTGCGAAATCCCGGAAGGACCTTGGAGCTTCAGAGTCAGCCTGGAATGTCGATGTCCACGGACCGTTGATGAAGCTCGCACTGAAGGATTTCGGGTGTGCTAACCGCGAGATTCTTACACAGGCAAGGATTAGCCCCCCCTTCGTTCCCGAGATGCGCACGGATTCGTGTTACAACATCATGTCATCCAAAATGATTGACTGGGGCATTACGGTGCGCCCCTCGGCAAGTACAGCGCGTCACATCAGCAAGGTGATAGATGCTCTGCCAGATGACATGCGCACTATCAACCAGACGACATACGGACCTGTTAGAAACGATCCGATCGCGGTGCCAATGGAGACCAAGATTGCGACGGGGCATATTGAAGAGGCTAGGATTCAGCTGGCACTTTGGGTTGCGGCGTGGCATAAGCGGATGGCCGCTCTTCGAATGAGCGACGAGCAGATCATTACGTTGCCGCTAATAATAGTCATAGAACATGAGTGGAAGCTCATGTTTGCTTGCGATCAAGCCAATTCGATTGTGAGTATAACTTGTTGTCTATGTGATAGAATACTGATGAGTCTTAAGGAGATTGCAGAGGAGATAAATGTGGGTGGGACGAGGGACTTGGTTGGGTTATATCGTGTTATTGGGATAATAAGAGAGTTGGCGAAGTGGATGGAGACGGAGTATCTTGCCTGGCTGGATAGATGGCTTGGTCTTGAACAGCCTACGGCTTAGTCTGAAAGCTTTTCGTCGTAGTAATTAGATAAGATAAGCTGTTGGGGAAAATAGGAGTGGATATATGTTTTAAAAATAAATCGAAAATATTTACCTCTATCTTAGATCTAGTAGGTAATTATAGCTTAACTATTAAACTAAATATATTAAACTAAAAATTATATTTATTTATTATTTCATTAGTAGATTTATATAATATTTTCTAATTTTATATTATATTAATTTTTTTTAAAACTAAATATATTAAATAATCTTACTTACTTAAGTAATAAGATTCTTTTCCTATAAATATAATACTAAATATACTTTAGCGGGTTTAATATATACTGGTAAGGAGTTATAACTGCATCTAATCACTCAGCCAACAGTGACTAAGCCACTTCTGTCAAATTCCCACATTGCCAAAGCAGCTATCTCAATTCTTGTGTATCCTCAAACATATCAATCGATAGCAACATAAACCGCCCAAAATGCCACCAGAGCCAATGACAGTTCCTATCATCAGTCCAGCACTGAGCCTAAAACCTCCCGTTCAATCTTGGGACCTTATGGCAGACATGTCCAAAATCGTCTGGCTTCTCCACCCTGGCTATCCCGACGGCGACAACACACTCTTGACTCTTCCCTGTCTAGACTCTGGAGGCATTCATCACGAGACTGCACGCATAGCATGCGCCATCTACGCCAATTGTCGCTGGGATGGCTATCTCTCATCTAGTAAAGACGGTCCAGCCCTTTCTGCTCAGCCTGACGATGTTCTCCCTTTTGGTCAATACTACTTTATCATCAAAGACGAGCCGCAATATCCCGTTGTTCCATCGTTTGAGCACTTTGTTTGTCCAGCAGATCTACCCGATGCATACAGCCAAGCGTCCATCGCTCGCAGTAAAGGCGATGGCTGTGTCACGCGTGATGAAACGTGTCGAATCACGGCATCGTCTTTCACGAATGAGACAGCACATATCATTCCCGACTCTCAAAAAGGCTGGTGGAAGAGGAATAGGATGTCGCGGTACACAAGCGCGCCTGATAAGATTCACATCACTCGGTGTCCTGAAAACACCATCCTGATGCGTCGTGATCTCCACAAGTTATGGGATGATGGAGAAATCTGCATTGTGCCAAAGCAAAACAAGTGGGTGATTCACGTACTCACAAATACACCAAAAATCGAACTCCGAGAAAGATATCACAATCTTGAGTTGCAGTCTTTATCCGGTATACAAAAGACATACCTCCTCTGCCGTTTTGCAATGGTCATGTTTTCCAAGAGCCATTTTCTCAGTGGAGGAACCAAGAGAAAGTTAATATACCTGAAGGACCTGGAATCCGGTTCAAATATACATACGACAAAAGAATTCACTAGCAAAGCCATCGATGAGAAGTTTGACAAAACCCCTGCACGATCGGGGAGTAGGAATCCCAGTCCAAAGAGGCCCAGAGATGATACTGTAGACGACGAGGTCTGTTGGGAAGAATCGGATTATTCTCAAGAGTACGACTCGGAACAGGAGGAAGAGGAGGAAAGGAGGGGGCGTTCATTAAAAAGACGCTGGTCACCGGATACTTGGGACGAAATCTCACCGCCGAAATATCAAAAGACAACAAATCTCACAAAGAGGAGTGGGGAGAATGTGTCTCCTTTTCGAAAACATTTACGGTCTTCATCGCCAAAGACAAAGACTGCTGAGCGCCCTTTAACATTGACACCGGATAGTATAGAGTTCAGTAAGGGTTTGATATAATTAGGAAATAAAGGTTTAAAATAAGTAGTAGATTAGAATTATTATTTTATTCCTTATAACTTGCTTTTACTATATATATATATATA
>JABFAK010000403.1:0-16165 GCA_013266265.1 Fusarium sp. NRRL 66182
CGTCATCATCTATTCATCGTCGTCATCATCATCATCATCATCATCATCATCATCATCATCATCACCATCACCATCACCATCACCATCACCATCACCATCACCATCACCATCACCATCACCATCACCATCACCATCACCATCACCATCACCATCACCACAGCGCGTGTCTCGCGACGCACCCAACAACTATGCTCCGCTCAACCTCGGAATACTCCCTCCAAGACCTCACAGCCCGTCCTGGATCCCGCCCTCGCTACAGCCAAAGCACCTGTGCAAACAGCAACACAGAAGCAGCACCCCGAAACAGCATCACGTCCGTGTCTGCATCCGGCCAACGTCCCCTGGAGCCGCGTGAACAAGGTTCCGCCGTGCCGCAAGCCGACCATGAGACGTCGAATAAGACGCGACTAGGAGGGTTTTGGGAGAGCCATGTTAGCTGCGAGGTTGAACTTTCGGCGGCACGGGATCACTTGGGTATGTATGTGAGATTGGAGGAACATGTTTTCAGCCGCTGCAAAGTCAGTGAATGTATAGTCTGGCTGATATACATGTTACCTAGCAAACGAACGAACCTTTCTGGGCTACCTACGCACGTCGGTCATGATGTCCATGGTCGGTACATTGGTCGCTCAGCTCTTTACACTCAACCGCGAGAGCGCACACAGCCATGGTTTTGGCTATTTCCACACCGGTAGGCCTCTGGCGACCACGTGCTTTGCCTTTGCCATCGGCACCATTCTCCTTGGGGCGATCCGGACATGGAGACATCAGCGTACCATGATGAACGGAAAGGCTTTGGCTGGGGGGTTTGAGCTGAACATTTTAGGAATAGGTACTATGCTGGTAGGCCATCCTTGCGTCTTGGGCGTCATGGTGGGTTGACTTGTACAGCTTCTTTTTCTCTTCTTTGCCTTTCTGCTCACTATCGACCTTGTCAAGGGGACTACAGCTCCTCGTGCTCCCTAGCGGCCAAGACAATAATCAAGTATGGATATTCATCGCATCATCACAGCTTTCTAGGCTTGGCCTTTCTCTTTCTAGCCGGCTTACGAACGCGACTCTTATCCAGATAATGCCTGCCAACGACGTTTCTGCAAACTGTCAGTTACCAGACTACCAGGTTGATGGGAAGCACATACTTGATCTGCCGCGAAGCAACTGGAACCTCGGCTTTGGCGACAATCGCGTTGTCGCCATCTTGTTGTGAAGCGGCAGGCAGTGATCGCTCAGATGCATCCGAGTCTGACTCTGCAGACAGATAATCGTCCACCTCGATGTATGAGGCCGCAGTCCTTGCTGGGTGACTGTCGTAATCGAGGGAAGGGTGCAATGCAGGAGTATCTGGTGCCTCTCCTCGGTCTCCAAACCGAGTCTCAGCAGGAGGAGATGAGCTGAGAACTCTTGGTTCATGTACCATCTCCCAACTGGACGCGTCAGGGGAAGTCGATATGTCTTTGGGCTCAAGGGTCTGTCCATCTTGATCCGACATCCTCTTTGGAGCAACGGAGGCGAGTCTCATCATCCTGAGCTCATGACTCTCCTCGTCTTGGAGATAGACGTCCATCGGCGCAGCGACCAGAGGTGAGGACGGAATGCTGGGCTCTGAGGGCAGGAGGGGGCAGCCATCTTGAGATTCCTGTGGCTTTTCGGGTGATGTATACTCTTGAGAGGCTTGGTACGACTTGACAGGCTCGGGAGTATGTCTGGCCGAAAAAGTCCTGTTAGTCTCTATCCGCGGGAACCAGGCTGAGGGAACATACCGCTTGCAAGCACCCTCTTCGAGACTGATGCTACTATCTCGTCTAGGAGCAGCCTTGTTGGCCCGGGCAGTCGACGTACACGAGCCACCAACGCCAGATAAGACATCCATGACAAAAGCCGGGCTGAAAGGGTAGGACGGAGTGGCCTCTGACAAGCACGTATCAACCAAAAAGAGCGAGCTGGCATACTAGTTATAGGGACTCCTAATAACAGCCAAGACAAGGCTCCCTCCCCCTTCCATCCCTCCCGTTACCGACACAGAGGGAGGGACCTGACCTCCCACCCCAGACCCGAGCATCTGGGTCTGGCACTCAGACGCTTGTTTCGAGGCAACGGATGATTATCCTCGACTGGAACCCACTCGGGCCCAGCAATCCGGGTCTTGTGCATCGGGAGCACATCCGCGGCCGGGGAGCCGGGTCAAACTCGAGTTAGACGCGAGACCATCTCTGCGCCTCCCGCGCTGCAGCGAAACCGCGAGAGTGGTTCGCCCGAGAAAGCCTGATTTGCATCAAGGGAGGACCTGTCTTGCATTTTGTGCCATGGACGGAGAAGCAGTGAGACGGGACTATGGCCGAGTTGAGAAGGACCTTCTTCTCTAGGTCCTCGATCGGGGTATAGTTGAGATATCACACAACAACTCTCGGTTCAGCTGCGTACATCTTGCTCCCAAGACAGAGGAGCATAGACCCAACCTGTCGGTAAAAAGGGGCCATCATCGTCATGTACCCGGCCAGCCTGGTAAGGCGCAAGCAGATGGATGGAGCCATGTCGACTTACACGCTGGCTTGATTGGTTAGCGTGTGACCAGGTGTTGAACACGGCTGGTTTCAGTAGACGGATGGACATGACAAAAGGACCTCGGGGCTGAGGAGGAGTATAGTCAGGTAGACTCTGCGGGATGTTGTGTGTCTGACTCGTGTATATCCGCACCGAGGATTCGGGATCCAAGTAAAGCAAGTCATGCTTGTTTCTCCCAAGGCTGTTGACTTTGACCAGATGTGGGCGCCAAATTCCCTCTTCCAAGGACTCATATGTGCAATTCTCTCGCATCTCACCCTAGCACTCACTCATTCATTCATTCATTCGCCCTCAGCACGAGCGAGCTATGGCCTAGTCAACATCCATCTCCTTTTCCCTACATCCAACCTCTCTCTCTCTCTCTCTCTCTCTCTCTCACCTCCCATTCATTTTCACTTCACCCACAGCCTGGTTCCCCCTGCTTCTTAACCCCTGCTCCTCCTTTGGGGGCCTCAAAGTCAAAAAAATCTCACCACCCGTCTTGGCCCCCAGCTAGCCCACGCCATGCCGGCGAACATGTTCAGGAGAGATGGTATGGAATGCCCGGGATTATAAAGGCTGTTACAGTGAAAGTGGAGGTGATGATGCACGCTTGAGATTGAGATGAGGTGATTCTGCCTCGTTTTCTTAAAAAAAACCAAGATAAGCGTCAATAGCCCTTGCGATCTGCACAAGTCCTCAATCAGTGGCTGATCTGCCAACAAGGTCAAGTCAACACCTTAGCCCTTCACACTAGTAAGTAGTTCAAGTAATCATTCTATTCGCTGTATAATTCATCTTGAAAAGCCATCATAAAAACGCCAATCGATATGCCCTAGTATGCTTGTGTCCAAGCCATTCCTGCTCGGATGCGAAGAAAGGAAACGCCGAGCAATGCCAGCCAGCATCCGCAATCTGGGTAATTGATATATACAAAGAAAAACAACCGCTCAAGTAAAAACAGTCGTCCAGAGACGCTGCTATAGCTCTTCGTGGTTGGGGTTGAGGTCAGGCAGCTCAAAATGCCACCCTCGCTCACCAACGGGAAGACCGACCCAGACTCGGAATAGACGTCGAATCTCGGATACAGTGATGTCCCAGCTGCCACATGTTAGTGTTTTCCCTTGCGGATTGACGTGCCACGTAAACTTACATTGTCCTTGGAGTACGTAGCCATCGAACGGCAATAACCCTCATGGCGGCACAGAAGTAGGTAACCTCGAACCCAACACGAGCCTGCAGGCTATCACCCTGAGGGCCCGCACGTCGCAGCCGGATAAACTCCTTCATAGCATCATCCATCTGGGGATCGTTCTCGGCCTCGGCCTCGGCCTTGGTCCTGGCGCTGTCCTGCTTGGAGACCTCGTCCAACTCTTCATTGGTGGCCTTCTCCTCCATCATGTGGCGGAACTGGCCGATGTTGTGTAGAGAGCTGCTGATACGGGCATACGTGTTGAATAGGGCGACAAGCTCGGTGCGCTGCAGAAAAGGAACGTCCTCGCTGTCGTTGTCGTCCAGCTCAAAAAGAACCTTGAGAGCAGTACCGTAGCCGGCGGTCTGGAGCTTGCCCCAGAGACGGCACTTGTCGCAGCCGACACAGTCCATGAGACGGCTGATGTTGCGGAAGCGGTTGCGGAAGTCCTCCTTCAGAGACGGGCCCTCGCCATTAACAAACATGAGGCTCTCGTCAAAGATCTGAGGAACGCTGGCCGCCCGCTCAGTAACCTCGAGAACCTTTGCGCGTGTGGCCTGGTCCTCGGAGGTGTCGCCCATGCAAAAAGTGTAGCCCTGCTTCTGGATATAGGGGCCAAGCTTGGCAATGGCACGGGTCATGAGGGCGTAGTTGAAGTAGACGTTGCCAATCCGGTCGGGGAACTTGTGAAGACGATGTTGGTAGCAGGACAGGTTAGGGTGCCACTCGCCAGTGGTCTGGTTCAGAAAGTTCCAGCACAAGTGGGTGCTGATGCTGGCGTGCAATCCCGACATCATGCGGTAAAAGACACGCTTCTCGAGACACTCGTCATCGACCTCGAAACCCGTGTTTGCGACAAAGGGGGTGTTGGGGTTCTCTTGTCGACGCTCCTGAAGCTGGGCCTGGCGACCAGCGGCGTCGAGGATCTGTTTAAAGTCTTGGGCGGCAGGGCCGTGCTGCCATCCAGACTGGCCGAGGTCGGCAGACTTGGGAAAGGAGCTCTTCTGGAAACAGTTCTCGCGGTAGACGGCGTCCCAGACCTGCTTGGCACCGTCGCCTGCGTATCCCGTGAACCGCTCGGGGTTTCTGACCAAGCTCACGTAGTCACCCTTTGAGCTGGCGCTCTCGTCCTCGGGAACGCAGTAGTCTCGCTCGTCGCATTCATCATCGTACTCGAACACACAACTCTCGCCCACGTTCTCGCCGAGGCTGCCTTGGAGAGGCCGTTTGGGATGTTGCCGCTGGGCCTTCTTGCCAGGGTGCTTGGCTCGAGGACCCTCGAGCTTACCGAGGGAGTGAGCGCGCCAGATCTCAGGGATGTCTTGTTCGTTGTCGAGCGTCTCAACGGCGCACCCAATGTTTCCGCACATGCCGTTCTCGTCGTTCCAGAAGGGACATTTCTTGTGGAAGAGGTTTACGCGGTAGTGGGAGAAGAAGTCGGTGTTGTGGGTGAGGTCGTCGACGGCGGGTTTGGTGAGGGTGTTGAGCTTTTCGAGGGTCGCATACGAAGCGCAGGCATCGCCCACGATAGACTTTGGCGAGATCTAGGTGGTAAGTAAAACAAGTTAGCCAGCGTCATCTTCAAGGCTATAGTTTGCGAAGTGGCGATCCAACTTACATCGCACTCGACAAGGCTTTCACAAGACCCCGGTGTGCCCCAGAGGGCAAACACAGAGAGATAGAACAGTCTGCTTGCAGACTTCATGACTTTTGCGTGACCAGCAGATCCAAGACACGAATCAATGCAGATGGCAAAACAGACGCAAATCGGGAGGAAGCGACGGGCCGGCGTACGAATGACGGACTGACTATTACACCCCAATAGAATGGATTCTAGAGTCTTGAATTCACTATCGCCAGCGAGTGAAGGCGAGGGAGAAATAAAGAGAAAAGACAATAATGCTCAGATTCAATGTCCGTTTATAGTTGTAAAAGACAAAGAAGAGGAAGAGGAAGAAGAAGCGACGTATGAAAGTAAGATAAAGGACAAAGTGGGTTGACGTCGACGGGCAGCGAAGGGCGCTTTCCCCAGATTGGACAAGTGCGATTGAATCTCGAACGGCAGATTGTACCTTTAATTCCAAGACGTTGGGTCTACAGCAAGCGATGTTGCAAGACAATCAAGGGTAAATAGGGAGAGGGATGTCTACAAGAGGCAAATAGAACAGACTCACAGAGTAAAAGACGAGACTCGGTCGATCTATGAATAAATAATAGTACATGCTCGCGTGAGAATGATTCAAGCCACGTACTACAGAAAAGATGCCACGCTGGCTGATATACATATATACATACATACCGACTTTGGCACCGACGAATTGAGGCGAAATTCAGGCTTCTTCTTCTATAACCAGACATCATACATATACTACCAAACCACAATAACGCGACCAACCGCTACTATGATAGTTGGAGAATACCTCATCAGCAATGCCTTCAACTCGGCAACAATTATTCTTCCTCTTCCAAGTACTCAATCACAAGTACCAACCCCCCCATCTCATAAAAAGTGAAATGTGTCCAGAACCAATAATTACCAAGCAAATCGCCTGAGCTGATTGTAAATGTGCACTACAAGCAAAGCAGCTGGAGCCTCATGCTAACGCAATTGGGCCATCTTCGGAACCAGCATAGCATCAGACGGTCAGCCGAGTTTCACAAAGACTAGACCTCCTCTAGACTATGTATTTAAATTTATTAGTCCCCAATCGTTCGCATGACTTCTGGGCAATTCCGTGCCGACCTACGGATACACAGATCAGCAAGGGGGGTCTCTTACTTGCGTAGTAAACGTCCTATTCTGTCCGAGACGTCACCATCCGCTTCATCTCACTAAACATTCCCTGACGATCCGTCCAACCATGATCCTCGTATGACATTTCCTGTCTCGTTGCGTTAGAAAACCTTCTCTTCTCTCTCCTTGTTTCACAAATGTGGCACGTCTTCAACCATGGTCCTGGGATCCGCCTCCAGCTACTGAAAGCCACACTTCAACTGTCCCTTTTCAACACCATTTCTGTGCACACCACAATGTACATCATACATGGAATTGCGCAATAGTAGTATCGAGCCTCTGTAAATCAACATGTTTGATTCGCTTATTATTATGCAATGTTGCATGCCATCACCTCCTGCAACTCGATACCAGGCCCCATCCCCAGGCCCATCCATTATCCCATCCTGCGCTTGTAGACGGGTATCGTTTATGAATACATCCCTCCACTTCCACTTCCACTTCTCCGGGAACCAGTCTTGAACCATGCGCCGGATGCCACGTCTTCATCTTCGCCCTGATGCAATGCCATCATCTCATCACCTCCCAAGGTAGCCCCCAGATCAGAGACAGGTAAACAGACACGTCAGAAAACTAGTAAACACTTGTTGAAATGCCCAACCAAACCAAACACCGACGCATTTCCGGATCGTTCCAGATCCAACTCCGAATTACAACGTGCCCATGTCTTGGTCGTCAGGCCATGGCCGATCCAACTCGCGACTCCATCATCGATCCATTCCGTCTTGCAGCCTCCCCTCCACTCGCCCTGCCACCTGGGCAACCAGCCCATGGTACATGCGTCACACAATAGGCGTGCCCGCGAGGCTGGTCAGCCCGACCCCCTTTTGATCTCGACAGGAAAAGGCGTATCATGGCGACGGCACGACAAGGCCAGGGCCGAGCATCGGATACTGAACGGGGCGTTGCGAGCGAATTGAACCAACAGACTCTCCTTTTTCGTTTCTCTCCTTCTATCTCAACGTGCAGGCCGTAAAAATCGTGGGACGGCGTGGAAACCTCTCAAGTTTTTTTTGAGTATGGCACCGACGAAGGGGCGCTGTGCAATAAATATGTATGGCGAAGTGAGCAAGATCTGAGCCGCGTTGAGTTAGATCGACTACTGAGGGGGCTGGAAGTTGAGCGGTCGCCTAGAAATTTCATGTCAGTTACCAAAACCAAGGTGTTTGAAAGGAGGAGACGCTGGTAATGGGGATCCGGCAGCAACATACTTGAACAGAAGAATGTGTGGCTCTGGCTCGTGAACTTCGTAGTGCTCCCATCCTAGACTCTACACCGGCTGTTAGCTTGATCGCTTCTTCACTGACAAGTGCGGCGACCAGCAAGGGCGTCATGTCGTACCTGCGTAATGCCAAGAGCCCGCCATTCCTCCTCCCACAAGAGCTTGAGGGTTCCCTTGGAAGTGTCGTGGTAGTCTTTGGGGATAGCCTTGAGCATTGCTTTGGGGAGCTGAACGTGACGGTATTCGTATTCACTATCCGAGTATCGTGCAGAGTAGTGGATCGAGTCGATGAACTCTTCTACGCGGGCGCGCTCCGAGTCTGAGAGAGGTCGAGGTGCCTTATTCCGGCGGGTAGTATCGATGTCGAAGGGCATCTTGGCGTGAAGAGGAGGGGTCGTTGTGTGTTGCTGTGCTGAGGGGATAGCTCGAGGTTTCGAGGGTGCGGGGAGGGGCACAAGAGCTCGGCCGATGGATTGGTGAGCGGGTCACAGCAGAGTCCGTCTAGACGGCGTCTTCCCGATGCGCTGCGGGTTGGCTGCGGGTTGGCTGCTGAAAGTGTCTGATTTGGGGTGCTGTGGCAGCTCTTGTTGCTTCGTGGGAAGAAGCAGAGAGACGATGTGGTTTGGAGGCGCTTTTCAAAGTCACGCGAAATGGGCAGAGGCAAATGCAGCGCGAGGTCGGGCTTCGGAGGCGGTCAAAGATTTCCCGGGGTAGAACTTGGACAGAATGAGGGGTCGTCTGGAACCGGGTTGGTCTCTGTCGCAAGGGAGAACAGATGCTGAGGAGCTGGCGCCGAAAGAGCAGAGCTTGGTGACAACGCGCTCTGCGGAGTGCAACAAGGTGGACAAATGTAGAGAAAGCCCGTGAAAGAAGGGGAAAAATGGGGAAAAGAGTCGAGGCTGGCCCTGGAAAGAAGATGCGGCGGCGATGAAAATGAACCGATAAATCCTTGCGCAAAGAAGTGAAGAGCGAGAGAAGGTGGAGGCGAAGAAGAGGAGGAGGAGGAGGTAGAGTGTGAAGAGGGGAGGAAAATAAAGATTTTGGCGATGGTGTTGAGGGCGGGCTGCAGTGGTTTTTGGAGCAGCAGCCCAATGGAAATTCAATGGATGGCAGCAACAGCAATTAACTATCGATAACGGCGCGCGCGCACCCTCTCAGGCGGAAGGAACCTTGGTTGGTTGGTGGGTGGGTGATTTGAGCGGGGGAGTCAGTGGAAAGATGGAGACGTGCAAAGTAAACAATGAATTCTTCTTCTCCTAGCAACGAGAACACGAACAAGTCCCATCACTTTTAGGTTAGAGCCTTTGAGGTAGACACGATTGAGTTGTGTATGTATGTATGTATGTATGTATGTATATATGTGCTACTCTATACCTATCTACTCCGTACTTTTCAGTCACTCCAAGATTGACACCCCAAAGCATAGCATAGCCTCCACATGTCTCTCTTCAATCAACTCTTGGAACATGTTATCCTTGCCTTCCGGTCCAGATAAGGGGTATGTATTTTGTTTACATCAACAATTCTCATGGCATTGCCCTTATCTGCATACATAGACTAGTATACAGCAGTACATAGTGGTGAGTGTCGAGGAGGTTTACCCCTCTAGATCGACAGACAGCGTTGCCTAGGTGCTGTACATGGTGACAGGGATTCTACTACATACATACATACCCAGGGACCAATGACCTAACCAAAGTATCAATCGTTATGACTGATCTTCACGGTAAGCCTCTCTCTCTCTCTCTCATATCTGTCTCAATGGCCGTTGCGTTGCCGGCCTCAACCACAGCCGCAAAAGGTCCGTGCCCCAACCGTACTTGGCATGTCAGTTGTGATATGTACATAAGTAGTCAATATTCGGACGCTACTGTATTCCCCAAGAAATACATCCTGTACTGTAGCTGCAACGCACTAATGCACATGTCCAAGCAACGGGGGGTGATTTCAGCCTGCATTCTTTTCTCTCCCTTTTTTTTTTTCCTCTTTCCGACTTGCTTGGGATCTCGGCTGAAAACCGTTGAGCCAAGAACCAAGCACGTGGCGTCCACACATGTCTCAATGCTATCTCATCTCTTCCCGCAGTGCCATCTGTGAGGTTTCTATCACTACCATAGACGCACCAAATACGAAGCACCGGCCTCTCTGCTTCTTCTCAACTCCGAGTCTTCCTCTCCCAAAGTCTAATGTCACGTCGCTCAGCATGCATCAAGTCAAAGCTGCCAGTCCTCCGGCAACCACCTGTTCAACCACCGTTTCTTTTTCGAGTTGCCCTGTTTCATGCACCATCTTCCTCTCAACGAGCTCAATCAGATGTAGAAGCTTTCAATGCGCCGAATTGTTCCTTGGTGACCTGGCAACCGGCACACATCTTCTAGATCGATGGCTGAATCTCAAGCATCATCCCGAGACAGTCATTAGAACCTCCGAGCATTCGCATGACATGAAAAGCATTTGGCTACGTTTTTGATACGTTTTTGATGGTGCCGTCGACGAACCTGGTCTGTGTTAAACGACGATGCATGGCGGCTGCATGCTCACCAAGGGCCCATCATTGTCATGACTTGAGAAAAGAGGCCGATTTTGATGGGCCACCACTTCGACCCGTCTCCTTTAGAGCGATGTGGTTCACGGCATTTCCAATCTTGGCCTTGATGCCTGAAACGCTAATCTCCCAATCCCGTATGGCAGCAAACTTGGTTTGCCTGAACAATCGCAGTGTCTTGAGAGACATGTCATCCGCTGGTAGGTGAAATGTCCAGCCAATGGATATATGAAATGCACTTCCCACTTGCTCCTCTGCATCACGCTGATACAGAGTCGGTAGGCCAAACTGAGTCGCCACTGTATTGCTCCGTGTCAACAGGGTTGTGAGCTCCGGATTTGATGGCCGTGCTTCGTCTTGGCTGTGTGCTGCAGGGCTGGGACCGCTGGCGACACGGAGGATGAGAAATGTGCGATCAGAGTCTGGTGATCTGTACCACGCAAGATCTCGTGGCCGGACAGCAAAGGGAGCGATGCCGCTGCTGTGGAGGGACTCTGTGATTCTGTCCAAGAACTCGTCCTTGCTCCCTGTAGTGAGAGACAGCGGCCGGGACAGGCTGATGTGCAATGGTAGAGGCGATCCTAGGTCGCTTGTCAAGAACTTGTGCAGCGTGATCTCTTCCCCTACCTGCTCCTCGATGTCGGCCAGCAGGCGCGTTAATAGATCATGCTGCACGGTAGAAGGGTGCCCTGTGCAATGTCAGCTGTGGACGGTGTGGGCCAGAATGTCAAAGCTCACACTCGGTATAGACGTGACTGGGCCAGTTGCCAGCTACATGAGGGACTTGACGCTTTCGCCCTTGGTGCAGGCTTGGGTCGTCGACGACGCTCTGCCGGACTGTAGAGGCATACAGGTCATGAAAAGTGTCGGGCAACGGAGGCATAGACGAAGCAGCTGCATCGTTGGTTACAGAACGGGCGGCTCCATCTGCAAGGTCCGAAGGCCGGGAGGAGTGGGCCGCGGTGCCGTCAACCCCCTTGCGGCGCTTTACACGGTGGGATGTAGATTCGGGGCCGGCGCTCTCGTCGGCAGACTCGGAGGACGAGTAGTCAACAAGGGCCATTGATCTAGCCCGTTGTCCGCGCAGCCGGACTTGTACGTCATTGACTGAGGGGGGCTGTTGACGGGCGTTTGATCTAGACTCGGATCTATCGATAGACCTTTGTTTGTTTCTTTGTCTGAGAGTGGACGGGGATGGGGATGGGCAGAATCCCGAGAAGTGGGGCTTTGTGAAGGGTCTACCTACACACGCAGACATGTACAATGAATTGACTGATGATGATGATGTGTTGGACAGTTGAATGTGCTGATGAATATGTAGCACCAACGTAAAGAAACGAATCACATCCAACCATCATAGCCTCGATTCTAAGTTTTCTGTCAGGAAACTGTATGGAACGTGCCATGATGTATCCCGGGCTGTGCATACCTTGACATAGGGTAGTATTCATTCATACTCGTAGACTCGGTGGCTGATTCTGGTCGTAACGTCAAGTCCATTTCATTTCCAAGCCAGCCCAACCCTTGGCCACTAGGTAGACTTGTGTATGTACTGTAAGGAGTAGGTTGATGACAAGGGCATCAATCATCAATGCAGGCGTTGCATGGCGGTCTGTGAGGTACCTGTCTCTCGATTCTGGCCTCCAAGACCCGCTGTCACACTGCCTACTGCCCGACTCTGGGGACAAAACGGTGGGGAGCCATCACAGTAGCTGAGTACCTAGTATCATGTAGGTCCCTACAAGCAGTAGCGAGACGTTAGGCGAGACCCTTTGTGACTAGTTGGGTCAATGCAGAGGCAGGCTAATAGACTAATGGGTTTTGCTCCATCAGGTGACAGACAATGGCGAGGTTTCCCTTGCTGGATCCATCACGTCGAATTGTGATGCTGTTCAATCTGTCCCCGAACACGTACGTCCATGGCCGCGCGTAAAAGGCCTTGACAGCTCGTGTAGCTGACGACGTCTTGAACCCTGAACCGTTGTTGCCGAGCAGACCGCGATCGGAAGGGTAAACAACAGAGGGAAGTCGATCGCCGGAGACGGAGATGCGGGATTGAGAAAGCTTGAGTGTGACATGATTACCGGTACCTGCTGGCGGTGCATGTATCGTATGTACTGTAGGTAGTGTACTCCGTACTTGGCCACCCACCCCCCCCTTACTATGGTAGGGATACGGACAAGGCGATGAGCGGGCTCAGTGGAGGGCATCCAGATGTGCATAGAACGAACGGTGCCTGCTATCCGTTGAAAAGGCGTCAATAGCGTCGAGTTAGAGGCGGATACAGCGGCTGGGCTGAGCTTTTGGGGAGATGGAATTAGCATCACGAGGGACGGGAACTACCACCCCAGGCCCTAGCAGCCTGGGAATGGGCGCCTGATGGGGGGAACGAGGGGCTTGACGAGGGGACGAGATCTACAGACTAACTACAACCCTCCCTTACCTTACCTTACCTTTACCTCGCCTCGTACCTGCTGCACCTTACGTGCGTCTCTTCAATTGTCTCTTGTTCCTCTTTAGGCTGTGCTCTACACCTACAGAACCCAACTACTAAGCTACTGTGCTGCTGTGCCTTTCTACTCATTAAAAAGAGCTGCATCTCCTCCCGCCCTGTTCATCCTCTTTCTCGTCTTTTGTCTTTGTCTTTTACACTACTTACTACTGGCACCGCCAACACCACCAACACCACCAACATCACCAGACAGACAATCACTGCTTCAAACCACATCCAAGTGCCTTGTCGCATCAACAAACAAACAAACAAACAAACAAACAAACCGAAAGACGAAACCGGCCGAATCGAATCTTGTTTTCTCTCGAGTTTTGCAAACTCAATCGTCGCCATCTCCAACTACGAAAACGCTCGCAATCAGCAATCGCAACGGCTTCATCTATTGCGCCTCGAGTCTTGGCCGTCATTACGTCCTGACTTTTGACCACCCGACTCGACCCGACCTGACCCGACCATCCATTTATTTGTGCGACTCGATAACTGCCCAGAACCGCTCTCCTCATCGTCGCCACAAGCCACAATGAAGGAATCAAGAGACAAGCAATGGGTGCGTTCTAAACCCCTACCTCTCTCTCTCTCTCTACCTGAGCTAGCATAGCTCCCGCGCCCCATGCACGCACATTGCGGCCCAGTCTTTTCTCTCTCTTTCTTTTATTTTAGTCTTCCTTGATCAGGGTCCGTTGCTTTCTGTGCGCTTCCCTGCCCAACGTCATCCCATCCCAGGGCCGGCCCCTGTGGGAGGACCCTTCATCTTCACCGTCGTTGCGTCAATGCACATGTCAATGCAGACAGATCCTTGTCCTTCTGGCACCATAAAGGCGAACTGACGTTGCTTTTTGGCGCTATTTCCTTGGTGTTGGGCTGTTATAGCCAGATAGCCAGCTGTGCCACTTTACTCGTACAGTACGTAGTTCGTACCGTAGCCCCCCCAGTCCACGCAAGCTTGATGACGTTCGTCCAAGAGACTACTATGTACTATGTACTATGTAGTATTTACCTTGACTCGTTCGTCCGTCGTATTCTTCTTCTCTCCTCTCTTCTCTATTACAATTCTCCTAACTCTGTTATCACAGGCCAAGGCGTATATCCTCGACCCATTGAACGACATTGAACCAAGTCAAGACACTGGTATTAGTGCATCTCACAGCCTTTCCGCCAACCTGCGCAATATTTCTCTCTCCAGTCCCAACTCCAGCTCCAGCTCCGGCTCCAGCTCTAGCAAAGACCACTCCGCCGAGCGCAGGCACAAGCACAGATCGCATCATAAGCACCGCCATCACAGCAGCTATCCCACTCCTCCAACCTCAGCCAGCCCAAATCGCTCGAGCTTTCACGCCTCAAACCCATTTTCAGACGCTGCAGCTTCGCGCCGCGACCCTCGTATCCCGTCCTTGTCCGTATCTCCTCCGGATTCGCCCTCTGCCGGCCCATCCAACACCGCCGTCAACCGATCCGCTAGTGCTCGGGTCCCTCCACAGCACACTCGACCTCAAGTTGTACACAACCGGAGCTTCAGCACCGGCCATTGTGGTGCCCAGAACAAGGCTTCGTTGATTCAGCGATATCCAGGCGACATGTCTCACCGTCCTCTTGACATCCTTAAGAAGGAGGCTCGCGCAGCCGATCGCGCGCCTCACCTGCGACGTAAGCAGCTGCCAATGACTGACACTATTGATGCTCTCGACACAATTGGCGGGACATATCATCACGGTGGTCCTTACGACGCCACTCTGGCAAGCCGTAACCGCAACAAGATGTATTCGCCTGTTGCTGCCGTCGAGAGTTCCAACATGGAAGCCATTCGGGCCACACCCAGAGAATACCTTCAGGACTCTCTCCAAAGGAAGATGCCACTTCAAGGCACTGCTGTCATCCCTCCCGGCGGACAGGACTTTGCTGGCAACACCGTTGACTACGAAGAGGGTGCTGATCTCATGAGAGAGCCTGATGCCGTCGGTGGCGCATATAAGCGTTGGGATGGCATGGTAAGTACTCCATCATGAAATTTGAGCCAATCCGGACATGCACTAATGCTCGCAGAAATACCACCCTGATGATCTCAAGGGCAAGGGCGAGCCCTCTTACACATACGAAAAGGACCTCAAGGAGCAAAAGCGCATTCGCCGGGGCGAACCCGTTGAGTATGAGCTCTCATCGAATATCAGAGGTAGCAGACGCCCGCCATTCAGCCACAACCGAAGCTTCAGTGAGGCCCCACGGACGGCTCCAGAATCATCAGACGATAGCCATCTTCGACGCAACAACTCGACAGGTCGTCACCGCCTGAGCGATGGCCTGCGACGACGCTTCGGTAGCATGCGACGCAAGAAGGCTGGCCAAGTCCACTAAGCGCATTGGGCCTTGTGACATGAATTTTGTTGAATTAGTAGCTGGTTCTTTCGGCGTTTTATGTCTTACGGGATTTATGTATAAGACAAGGTTTATACTTTTGCTGGGAATGACGTGTATACGTCGGTCAAGGCTTTGATGATGACCTGGGCGCTATAGGACACACTGTTCAGATTTATGACAAAAAGAGAGGCCTGGGAAAAAGAGAATTGATGGTTTATATGCTTGCTTTGTTCTGCACGCCGGTAGACAAGTTTTGATATACAGCCAAGTCACCACATTATAGTCAACTTGTACACGTGTCTGCACTTTGTATACTTGCGGGAATGATGTGGAGCGACTAGTAGGGTCATACTGCTCTTCGAGATGCTGAGGCTCTCTGAGAAGTTGTCCAGATGGTATGCTGTAAATATTCCAACATATCCAAGAATAGTTATCATGGTACTTTATGAGCGTGAAGTTGAGTAAGAGCCCCGATCCTATGAGTAATCATGGTGAACTGGGAATCAAACGAATGTTTTGTTTTTCATGAGAAGCTAACATCACGTAGATGATGAATCAAGGTAATTGGAATGATAGGCCCGTTGTATATATATCGATATAACCTCTCACCTCACCAATTCTAACTCTAACCTCCATGATTCCCTAAAAATACGACATGCCGCTCCATCCTAATACACCCTCCAGCTCCTCCCTCAACTCTGCAACGCCATCATAGCCTCCCTTGCCTGCAATCTCCGCCCTCTTCGCAGCACTCAGCTCAGCCCATCTCGCCAACACGGCACCGTCGACAATCGACCTACCCGCCGCTGCCTCTACGCCCACAGGTCGCGTACCATCAGGTAACCTGTGGGCCTTGGCGTTGAGGCCGCCGTGGGGCGTCAGCGCGGGGAGGAGTTGGTTCGTGACGGAGAGGAGACGACGGTAGGTTGTCTCGGGGAGCGGGATGAGCGTTGAGAGGTGGCCGGAGGCGGAGGCGAGGAGGAGGACGTGTGAGGGGTCTGAAGGGG